>JASDQU010370800.1:57169-77912 GCA_032191745.1 Picea mariana
GACATTGCCTGAATCTCAATAGTCGAAACAAAAAACCGGGAGGCGCTTCAATTGCTCCAGCAACCGAATCAAACAACATCATGTATATAGTCATACTGAGTCGCACGGATTCAAGTCCAGCGGTTGGAGTTGTTTCTCCACGCATTGAAACGATCAAAAGAACTGCAGAGGAGGCTGCTGTTACGATTCCTCCACGGTTGCATAACCCATTGTAGCTTTCTGAAAGTGAAAGCTGAGTTATTCATATACAAGTTATTTAGTTAACAGTTACATCCGTGGGCGAATTTCTAATGCATTGTTATCCAGGGTGTCTCGGATCGTAATTTCTCAACATACAGGCAATGTTTGGTGCTGTAATTGCAGTTATAAGATATTGGGCTCTACATATATTTTGCAGTTGTGAGATGGGCATCTAATTTTTTTTACCCTTATTCTTTCATTTTCATGTCCGAAATAATTCCCGTGCTTATCGTCAGAGCTGGCCAGTTGCTTTCAATGTAGCTTAGTTTGATGCCACGTTCTCGCTCCATTTACTGGCCTGGCCTGCACTGCACATGTCAATGGCAGGGATTTGTATAAAGCTTTCAACTCTTCACTAATTTAGAACGTACTCTCAACGTTTTGAAGTTTGAAGTACAGAGATGTGGAGGCAGCTTGAAAGATACAAGTTAATTTTGATATTCTCATATTTGAAGGAGAGATAGATGTGGACGTCTTAGAAAAATGGTTAAATCTGTTAGAAGGTTATTTTTCTATTCACAATTTTTCTGATAGGTAAAATATCACCTTCACACTCCTTAAGGCTCTCCCCCATGTCAAAAATTGGTGGAAAATTTACTGGGATCAAAGTTCCAAAGATGAGTCTGGAATATATGGGGTTGAGCCCACTTGGGATTTTTTTGTGCATGTGGTCAAGGAACAATATTACCTTGTTGGTAACTATGACGACCAGTACATGAGATGGACCACATTACGTCAAGAGAGGGGCCAAGTAGTGCCAGATTTCACCAATACTTTCCATACCTTGCGCATCAAGATGGGTATCAAAGATTCCTAGCGACATTTGGTTCTAAAATACCATGGGGCTCTACATAGATACATCCAAACTGAAATGGATTTTCCTGACATCTCATCAGTGGGTGTTGCTTATCGATCTGTTGTTAAAATCGAGCATAAATTTAAGCACCAGAATAAGTGGAAGTTTGGGTATGCAAATATACAACAACCAAAGTATGGTAAAGACGACCCTAGCAACCATCCTTCAAAAAACTAGTCCAAGCCACAGGAAAAGAAGGGTAATAGAAAGATGAAGAAGGTCATCGGAAAATGGTGTGATTTCCGCAAAATCCTCTGGCACAACACCGATGACTATCTCTCAAAAGAATCATTGGTGGTTCAGATCAAAGGAAAGGAGCCGAACCCTGATTCAAAATATGATTCAAAACATAATGGGAGAAAATAGATCGTCGACGTACACACCACTGCTATTGTCGCAACCGCAACAATTCAACCAGAAGAACCAACATATCATGAAGAGGGGGAACACATTTTCCATTCACAAATGTGGGTGAAGAGGACTCTGCTGCATTTTATTATTGATAGTGGGAGCCAACAGAACCTCATCTCAGTAGAGGTCATCAAACAATTGGAATTTTCGACAACACCACACCCGCAACCATACAACATCGGGTGGATTCCAAAGGGATGAAATCTCTATGTCAACCAACAGTGTCTATTATCATATGACATCCAACCCTTCAAAGATGAGTAATTATGTGATGTTTCCCCACTGGATGTATGCAATTTTATTTTGGGTCAACCATATGTGTGGAAGTGTTATGTTATTTATGAGTTTCGACCCTGTACTGTCATTTTTACTCTGTGGTCTCATTTGTATAGGATACCAGAGGTAGTTACAACCATTGTCCCACCAAAACAATGTTTCAAGGTAATCACACATGCTAAGAAATTTAGTCGCTTCACAATATGTTCAAAAGGTGAATAGAAGGACACTGTAACCACTGCAACCTTGGCCCAAGACCTTTCTATCCAACAGAAGCGGATTGCAGAAGAGAAAAAATATATTGTTTCTTCACCTACAAGGGTTCCTACACACTACCTAGTTAAGCCAAGATACAATAGGTTGGTTGAACATATTTAACCCTGTGAGTAATAGGTTTGTGATAGCTTTCAACAAGCTAAGCAACACAACTTCTCCAGCAAGGAAAGTAGTTCACCAAGATGCAGATTTAACAAACGCTTTCCCCTTTCCTCCGAGAACTCAACGTAATGGAGAAAATTTCTTCCTAAGGAGGGATGATTGATATAGGAGGATCTCGATGGCCACCCACCTATTCCAACTGGCTCAAAACAATTTTCTGGAAACTTACTATTTTTAGCATTTTTTTTGGTCCCAAACCTCGAGGGCCATCTTAAGGGACTAAAAAATGTGTGTTTACAATAGGGAACCTCAATGATAGCCCAAGGCTCTGATTGAGCCCCCAAAATAAATCTCCTTGTCTATACCTTTTCAATGAGATATGGTGCATGCAAAACAAAGATTGTATGCCAAAGTTATGCTCACGAGAAGTTGATACACCAAACTACCCAAAACGGGGTCCACAAAACTATTGGATTTTCATCTTCTGGGGTTAGGGTTTTCGATTATCTTTATGATTAAAAGGACTTTGGAGCCTCATTGTAACATTCATCTTATTGTGAATGTGAATAGCCATCACATCTCTTCTCAGAGATAAGATTCCACCATTCTACTGAGTCTTTCACTCTGTATTTCTACAGTTTTGTATATTTCGCTCATTAATAGAAATTGTGTATTTTTTTTTTATTTTTTATTTTTGTACTGGGGGAATCGACAACGCGCGGTTCTCGTACTCACGTGACACGAGGTCGATACCCGTCCGCTACCACTATACTTCTAGGTGCTCCATGCAACCCGCAAGAATGGAGCACAGGTCAATCGGGGTGAGAATCGACCTTGAGACCTCTTTTTACATATTTCCTTCCATTTACACGGCACTTGCCAATCGATCTACACCCCTGCGGGCAATAGAAATTGTGTATTACAATATCTATGTGTTTATAGTTATATCTATAATATATATCTGTTATATTATTGGATATATGATGCATCTATGTACATTTGTTTATTATATCTTCGCTCTCATTTCATACCGAAAATAATCTGGATCAGACTACACTAAATCTTTTGAACTCTTCTGTTGGAATTCCATTCATGTCAACTAATGCTACATCAATGAAATTATGGGTGGCCCCACCATCAATCATTTTTGTAATCTGATGTCCATGTATAACTCCTTTTATTCTGAATGTCTAATACTTAGGAACTCTTGAAAGTGTGGCTATGACCACCTTCTTGGGCTCTTCATGTGGTGACTCATCCTCCTTACCCTCGCTGCATTTCTACTCTTCATCGGCACTATTGTGTGCCTCTCTCAGTGCGTGGCTTGTCTCCTAATCATCCTCCCCATCAAAAAATAATTCTATGTAGTGTGCTTTCCATTTACCCATGCATATGTGACCTGACTCCCAAGGATCCTTGTAGGTGAAGAAAAGATTCTTCCACCCAAGTTCCCTCTGAGTTTCTTCATGCAAATGATCCTTCCCTTTCCATTCCTTATGAAATGCATTCTTGTTTGGATTCTTACGAGGAATGTACGGTTATGTTGGTCCCTTAGTCTTTGGTATTGTATCCATCATGTCTAGCGTCCTCTTAATATCATCCTGAAGTGTGGTTGGTATGACGACCTTGACCCACCCATGCAGGGGCTTGGCTAAACCCTATGTGAATAACATCACCAATCTATTCTCTTATACGTATGTTACCTGCACAACTACTTTCTTGAAATTTACAATGAAGGCCTCCAATGTTCATGTCTGCCTTAACTATGCCAACTCATGGAAGGCGATTTCTAGATACTTCTTGTCGAATTTGTCCATAATTATTTGTGTGAACTCTACATAGGATGTGATTCTAGCATGCCCTAGCATTACCATCCCATGGTACCACCACTCATGAGTTTCACCATCTAAGTGTAGTGTGGAAATTTTGATGGCTTTTGCTTCTATGATGCAGGAGCATTGCCTTCAAAGTCAAAATGCAAGCATGGAGGCAAAGGAACGACATCTCAACAAATGATAGATTTTCAAATCAGAAATTAACTCAAAATTAAATCGGGTTGTTGAGATATTTTGTAAACAACATTTTAAATATGTAACTTGCTTGTAAAGTCTTACGGACTGTAAGGGATTGCAGTTATGGAGTGTTGACTCTTATCTGGCAATAATTGTTAGTTATTGTAATAGGAAAGATTAGGTAACATCTTTGAATTGATAGGATAGATTTTAGAAAGGATGAGAGAGCTCGTAGAGCTAGTCCTTAGATAGTTTTTTCATTGTTGTATTGTAACAGATAGATAGATTAGAGAGAATGAGATAGAGATCAAAGAGATCAGTAGAGAAGAGTAGAGTAGAAGAAACATTTTGTAATTTGTTTTCATGAATGAATAGAACAAACAGAATTGTCCCAAATCCTTGGACTATGTTCATTTGATGTATTGATGAATGAATGTTATATTATGTGTATGTGATTTATTTCAGTTCATTCATGTATGATTGCTCGAGAGATTGGCTGTATGAAGTTGTAACAAAACTTGATGAGTTTCAATTGTTTCTCTTCTGACACTCATATGCAAGGTGTGCATCTCGAACGCAAGGAGTGCGTCAACTTAGTCTCAGAGTGTCTTAGATAAGTTCAGAGAGGAAAAGAGAAAATTAGACTAGGTGAAAGGTGTGCACATCGTCAAGGAGCAACCAAGCTTCGAAGAACCAGTGTAGAGGAACGCCAGGCGGGCGAGAAGAATTTCTTTCCAAGAAATCCTTCGATTTGAGTTATCGAAATCCTGAGAACCCAAGGTGTGTGTGGGAGATCGAAATCCTTTTAAGGACCAAATCTCAGAAGATATAACACTTTTCCCAAGTGTTGATAAGATCCCAGATTCGGATTCGTAGAAAGAACAAAGGTTCGAAACCTTTGAAGATTGATAAATCTTCCAAGCGGGGAGATATCAGAAGCTTAGGAGGAGGATCGACCATGATCGTTGGATCGCAGTGAAGAAGATCGACAGTCGTCGGATCAGAGGAAGGTGCAAGAACCTTAGCACTTTGCAGCACAGAGGAGAGAGAACCTATCGGGGTTGAACTTTGATAATTCTGGAGCCCGAAGAGCCAAAACCCCGAAGTAGAATCTCAGTCATCTGATCACAGAAACAGATCTGAGCCATCAGATTGTTTGGGGCAAGGATAAAGCGTCGGATCATCAGAAAGGATATGGACCGTCAGATATTGTGAAGTCCAGGAGGAAGCAAGTTTGAAACTTGAAACACCTAAAGCGCAGAGAGTCGAAGGGCCGGAGTGAATCTGGATTGTTGATCCAGGAGAGAACGTGTCAATAGGCCGAAGGACCCAGAGGAAGGTGGAGATTGAAGCGTTGAAACATCTGAAGTCTGAATACCCAAAGAGATGAGAGTTGTTGATCTATGAGGAGACACTTGGCAGCAGATCTCGAGCTCCGGGAAAGTTGAAGTGGGTTTTTTCAGTTTGAGAACTGAGATTGCTAGAGTGCAAAGACCCGAAGATTCGAAGTAAGATCTGGATGGTTGTGAGATATAAGGGAGATGTGGCACGAATCTATGAACTTCAGGTAAAGTCCCAAAGTGATTTGTAGCCACCGGATCTAAGAGGGACATGGCGTAGATCCATGCAATCTGGGTAAAGACCTGAAGAAATACTCGATCGTTAGATTAGGAGGACATGCATCAGTGGATCACAGACTCCAGGTAAAATCCATTGGGGAAAAGGAAGTTTGAGATTTGATATTTCAGAAGTCCAGAGACCCGAAGTAGATCTCGACCGTCGATCAAGAAGAGGGTCGCAGGACCATTGATCTTTGTTTAAAGGTCAAACATCCATAGTGGGAGCAGAACCATTGATCAAGAAGTATAGGTGTCTGCAGATTGTCAACTTCGGGAGATTGGAGTTCGAAGGAAGTTGGTTTTGAGATTTAAAATTCCCAAATTATGGAATTGTGAAGATATCTCGATCGTTGATTCATAGGAAGCAGATCTGGTCCATAGATTCGAAGGGTGCATATATGATCATTGATTTAGACGTTATTGTCAATATCGTAAGATCGAAGATCCCGTAGTATTGCGGGGACAAAAATTGCGAGGAGTTTAATATATCGAGGGTGGGCCGCAATTCAAACCATGGTTTCGTCAGAAGGACACATGGAAGATTGAAGATAATTGTGGGCCCAAAAGTAGTTTAACTTTAAACCGCTTGTGGGTGTTCCCACAATCATATGGTCACCGCCCAAGGTCACATTCAAGAGAAGGATTATTTGAAAAGGAGTTATCACTCAATACTCTGATATTTTGTAGCAGAGTGAACGAGAAGGTAGCGGGTTTTGTCGCACCTACACCAAGAAGCCGAAAGGGCCTGTGTCTTGATACAGAAGGAAACCATTAAGGTTTTAGAGATTCATTAGACTCAAGAATCTGAGATACTTTGACTAGGAGGTTGCGCAGCCCTATGGGGAGTAGGGGGGATGCATCATTCTATCATCGAATTGAGCTATAGGTAGGTTTCCAACATCTTAATCCATGATCTAGTTGGTTATCTGGATGAACCTTCATAGGATGGGATGGACATCTATCCCACCTTTTGTCCTAGATCAACATTCCGTTGCTTCCCCAGTTCTCCTCTAGTCCCCTCCCTGGGTATGTTTCTGTACTTAATGTTGCAATAGTCATGCAAGGACATAGCCACCTAAAAATATTCTCTAAGTGCCATATATTCCTGAAAGTATGTGGAAAAATACTCACTCTAGTTCTGTTTTGTTGGCTACTGCTCCTCAATGAAGCGAGGTAGGAGAGGTCTCAGTGTCCTCCCACTTATTTTTTGTTCCACACTTTTCATGGATAGATGAGAATTGTTTCCTTGCATCAGATCTCTATTGTTGCTTCCTTCTGCCAATAGTCTATTTTGTCCATTATCTGGGGCCCCATTTTTACTCCCTTCTGCATGTAATATGGTATGTCCAATTCCCCCATTGGTTGTAAGGCTCAAGGTGTTACCAAGTGGGATTACAGTAGTGTGAGGGTGTCAATTAATTCTCTCTTCCCTTTGGAAAAGGTTTTCTTCATTTCTTGTTTCCCTTTATCCAAATCATTTAGGATGTGCAACACACTTTCATCGTCTCTTTCATTTCTTTCTTCGTTATGGTCCTCAATTTTCCCTTCTTTTTCTTCTTTTTATATTTCAGCTGAGGGTTTTCCCCCATGCCCTCATCTTCTTGTCATCCAATCATCCAAAAGCTAGAAGCATTAGAGCTCTAATACCACTGTAAAATACCTAGGGTTTTCTAGGCTAATATTTTTTTTTTCCTGTAAATAAAAATAATTATATTACCTTGCGAAAGAAAAAAACTTACTTGTCCAAATATACATGCGAGCAAGACAACTGATGTTCCACTGAGGTGGAAACTAGAATGCAAAGGCATAACATTTGTCCATATTTACATAACTTGAAGAAAAGAAGACAACTATCAATATAGAACCAGGGGACTTGCCACATGTTCTGCCAATCTCATGGAAACCAGAACAGGCGGTGGACTGGGTGCCCTGACCTGAACCAGAGACTATCGAACCCAAGCCTATCGGGCCTGAACCAAAGACTGAACTAGAGACTGACATAGGCAAAATTGCAAAAAAAATTATCCATTGAACCAAAAAAAAAAACCTGAAAGAAGTTATGCATGTGGCGAACCAGGGCGTCCATCGTGACGGAGTATGAAGGTGAAGGGATGACAACACGTTGGGAAATGGATCTTCTCGGGATCACTTGACAGGGAAGCATATAAGGCATCCAGGACTTTTCAAGGAAACTCTGGTGGTGTTGCTTCTTAGTCAGGTCCCTCCTCATTTCAAATCTAAAAACCAGGTGGTCATCCATGAGTCGGTGGGATTCTGGAGTTGGGTGGTAGTCCTCTTGAACCTAAATATCCTCCAAGGTGGCAACAATGGATTTGAAGGCAACAGTCAAGTCTATGACACGATATTCTTCCATGGAGGCAGCTAAATTGCATCCCGAGTGGCCCTCTAGAGGTAAGGCCTCTTATTCCACTATGCATCCCATAGCGACTAAATCTTGTAGTGTATTGGTGGTGTAGCTAGCAGGTTGGTGCTACAGGATGGTCGAGGGAATATAAGGAAAGAATTCTTCCCAGTTAGGAATAAATTCTTCTTCCACCAGGAAACCACCTTGGAGACTCTTAGTGTTAGGAGGATGTGTCTGCTGCTAAGCCTGCACATGCCAACTAAGCCTCAAGAGACCTAGAGGGACCTCATCCGGAGCTGGAATATGAGAGGTAAGTCCCTAATCGCGGTGATTCCATAGCTCTGAAGGGGATTGAGTAGACCAATTATGCCCCGATGATGCAGGAGCATCTCTCCATGTCAGCCAGCCAGCCATGACAACGCATGCATTCAAGGCTGAAGAGAGGCACAACCCTCGTTTTCAATTTTGAAATTGAATGTAATTAAATGTCTTAGGTTGTTGAGCCATGAGGCCGTGATATGTGCATAGGCTGTAGGTAGATAGGCCTTTAATGTTTGAAGGCTGAGATCTAGATCCGATTTGCAGACTAGACAGCCCATTCAATGCTAATTGAATGGGGTAGGTAGATTGGAGGGAAGAGCTTGAAGAGCCCCTCTTGTAAAAGATCAATTTCGATCTCATATGGTAATAGTTTTATGAAGGAGAGAGTAGAAGAGAAAGAGCCGAGACTCTATTAAAGTCTAAGATCAAGGACACCTTTGTAAAGAGGCATTTACATTAATATAAACCAGAGCAGATTTTCCTGCATGTTTTATGTGTTATGTGAATGCTTCATTGTGTTCTTTTATGTTGTAGATGTATGCTAGACATTTGCAGGGAGTTGTTTGATTTTCAGGCTTGAAAGGTTCTTTGTGGTTTCATGCCAGGAGGGCGTGATAGAGTACTGCGGTCTCTAAATACTAGTGCATAGATACACTTCTGAACTCTATGGATTTAGACAAAGACATGCCAGGAGGGCACAGTAGCTGAAATCAACAATTCAGAGGAAGACCTTTGAGGTTGTTGAACACCTAAGGAGGAAAGGCTATGGAAAACACAGTTGCAGACATAATCTCTAAGGAGTTTTGTAAAAGCTCTGCTAGGCGGGCATTGAGCAGGTGCAAAGAGTGCACAGAAGAGGAACTCTGCTGTGAGTTCAGAAGAAGACAGAAACTCTATTGTGAGTTCTGTACAACTCTGCGAGGTGGGCATTGAGCTAGTGCAAGGAGTGCACAGGAGAAGAACTCTGTTGTGAGTTCTTAAGAAGTCAGATCATCTGAGGATTCTTAACAACTCTTCCAGGTGGGCATTGAGCTAGTGCAGGGGTGCACAAGGGAAGAACTCTGCTGGGAGTTCGTAAGAAGCAAGAATCACTGAGGATTCTTCAGACTCTACCAGGAGGGCATTGAGCAGGTGCATAGAGTGCACAGGAGAGGAAAAAACTGTTGGATGTTATGTAAGAAAATACTCTGCCAGGTGGGCATTGAGTAGATGTGCAGACATGCACAGGAAGAGAACTCTTTGAGTTCTGTAGTTGAAGGAAGAATCCACTAAGGGATATTTGTAGGGTTGTTGAACACCCTGTAGACTTAGCAATAGGTTGCTTAAGCCGAGGATAGCCAGGAGGGCATATAAATTCTCCATCTATAGGAGAAAGGAAGAAGGATTTATTTCCTTAAGGCCTAAGGAGCAAGAAAGATCAGAAGGATTAGCACTTTGTGTGAAAAGACTCTGCAGAGGTGTAGAAGTCATAGAATCCCTTGAGGATTCGAAGGATAAGCTCAGGAGGAGTATTGCTTCGGTGCACGAAGCCATAACTAAAAGGAGTGCAGAACTGAAAGGACTCTTTGGGAGAGTTCAGAGTCTCTAAAGCTCAGGAGGAGTAGCGTCTTTGAGAACGCAGGCAAGACTCAAGGTGAAGAACTCGCAGGGAAGATGAACAAAGTTCGACGCCTTTGAGAATTTGATATTCATCCAAGTCTGGGAAGAAAGCGCCAAAGCTCGGGAGGAGCAACAGCTACCGTCGGATTAGCCGAGAGAATCTGGACCGTGGACTCGCGTCCAAGCAGCATAGAAAAGCCACAATGGAAAGACGGGTCTAGGCTCTCAGATATTGGTCTAAACAGCCGACAGTCGTTGGATCTGTCGAGAGTTGCATAAGGTTTAAACCTCACATGAAGAGCAGCAGAAGCGAAATTCCCGAAAGGAGTTCATATCGGGATTTCGGCATTCGGGAATTCGGGGATCCAGAGGACGAGAGTTTGGGCACTCGACCTTAGAAATCGCGACAAGGAAAAATAGATCTGATCCGTCCGTCTGCGGAAAGATGCGTGTCGCAGAATCATCCATTTCAGAGATTCGAGCACCGAGACTCATAGAGGTGAGCATCTTGACTTCACGAGTAGTGAAGTCCTGAGGAAATCTGAGCCGTTTGTCTGAGAGAAAACGCGTGTCGCAAGATCCTCTCTATCGGGGATTCATACATCAGAGGTCATAGAGGGAATTCCTTCAACTTTGCAAGTTGCGAAGTCGCGAGAAGATCGGGACCATCCATCTGAGGATGATAGGTGGCAGAGATCTAGGGATTTTGCGAACTTGGAGGTTTGCAAGGTGAGAGCCTAGGATTTGGCTGCTCCAAATCACAAGTGGTGAAGTCACGAGAGAATCACAGCCGTCCATTTAAGGAGGACAAGTGGAAGTAATCGCAGAGTCGGCAAAGTGCCGAAGAGATCCAGGATTCGAGTCTCACGAACTCAGAAGTTCGCAGGGTAAGAGCCCAAGAGTTGGGTGCTCCAAGTCACGAAGCTGCAAAATCGTGAGAAGCAAAGACAACCGTTGGATCCAAAGAACGAGAGGACCATTGGATCAGGAACCCCATTGCTTATCACGTGTTTGGGGTTCGGAGGTTGAAAGGAGTCATTTTCGACTTCACGAATAGCGAAGTGCCGAGATCCGGGCAAGAGAGGACACGTGGAAAAACCACAAGGTGGGTCCAGGTGATTGACAGGTGAATACGCGTCGCCAGGAGGAAAGGAGTCAACACTCCATTGACTTCTCGTGTCTCAGGGATTCGCGAGATAAGAGCACGAGAGCTCGACGCTACAACTCATGAAGTGGTGAGTTGTGAAAAGTATGAAAGGAAGGTCAACCTTCGCTGACTTTCAAGTCTCGAAGGATCGCACAAGGAAGGAATGAGAGTTCAACCTTTGAACTCACGAAGTCACGAAGTTGCGAAAGGAACTAGCGTTTAGCCTAGCCATTGGTCACGCAAGGAAGGAACTGACAAAAGAAGAGTTGTACCCATTTTGTGATCTCGGGTATCACAAGATTGAAAGGGAAGAGTCAGGAGCTTCGACTCACGAACTCACGAGATCGCGAGTTACGTCAAGTGACTTTGGGTTTGGCCCTTGGTCATAGCGTTGTGGTCGCTTGGGGAGATAGGAGCTCACGCCTAGTGCTGTTCGCATAGGGGAGTTCCTGAAGGACCTGTGGATCGATAAACCAGAGATTCTAGCAAGGAATCGAAAGAGCCGATTCGGCTCGAGGGAGATAAAGAATGATTCTGTGAGCGGACTTCGGCCCGAGGGTCGGGATAGGTCTATGTTAGTTTTGGTATCAAAGAGAGACTTCATCTGTAGATTTTAGGTGAAGCGAAGAGGAGAAGAAGACAGTCAGGAAGATTGGGGATGAAGCTGAAACACTCAGGGGTGCAGAGTGATAGCAGCAGGTTTTCCAGGAGAGCAGACAGGGACAACAAGATGGCTACTGAAGGCCGAAGATACACTAGAAAGAAAAGCCCAGAGTTGATGGTCAAAAGACAGTGTAAGCTGCTGAGATGGTGGTTGAGGCCTACTAAAAACCTCAACAGACCAGAGAAAAGGGTTCAGGTATGTGAGCTAGAGACTAGGAGAAATCTCAGCGATGCTAAAGATGAAATGGGATTAGATGAAGATCTCAAGCACTTCCAGGAGGGAAAAGAGGAAATTCCTAATTTCCAGGTGGGCAAAGAGTTGAGATCAGTTGAGGATCTCACAAACTATCATGAGGACAGCCAGGGAATTTCACATTGCCAGGTGGGCAATGGATTGAGATCGTTGCGGGATCTCATAGACTGCTAGGAGGGCAGCCGAGAATTTCCAATTTTCCAGGTGGGCAAGGGAACAAAGATGGGATCAATTGATTCCATATAATGCCAGGGGGGCAGTAGAAAAATCCCAATTCACCAGGTGGGCAGGGATAAGCAGATGAGACTATCTAAGGGTCTCATAAACTCAGAGGTGAGTTTGGATTAGCAGATGCAGCTGACAGAGGAGGAAGATCGGAGAAATATTTTGATGATTGTGGAATCAAAATATTCCTACCATTTTCCCAAGGGGAGGTAGAAGTCTGTGTTGCAGATGAAGCAACAACAACAAGAGAAGAATTGGATCAGGTATTTGAGACTGCCCAAGCAACAGAAGAAGAAAAGAATGAGCCTTCTGAGGAGTGGCTCAATGCTTTTAGCCAGGAGGCTGAGGAAGCTGTAGCACTGAAGCTGACAGCAGATGAAGCTGAAGAGAAGGCAGACAAATTGCTCACTCCATGGGAGATGGAGCTGGAGATGTTGGAGGATTAGCTGAACAATCCAGAGCCAGCAGGAGAACTGGAAGAAGTTGAGCTGTCAGAGAAGGTGATTGAATAACACGTCAGTCAAGGGGAGACTGCAAAGCTGAAGTCTGTAGCAGAGTGGACACTTAGTGCCACAGAAGAAGATGAAGAAGATGGCATGGGAGATCATGGTGATCTGCCCAATTTCAGTCAATTTTTGTAGCTGAGGAGACTACATGAATAGATCCAGCCATTGGAGCAGCTGGACGAAGTGATCGAGGAGATCAGGGAGCTGATGTTAGGGTCAGCAGAAACTGTCAGCAAGGATAAGCTAAGAAAAATAAAGGAAGAAGCATCGGCAGTAGGGAGATGGAGTAGATGAACAACTCCAGAAATTTATTTGGGATCCAGGAGGATTTCCAAAGCTAAGAGAGGAAGCTCATGAGCAGGAGCTCATGAATTTTGTAGTTGAGGAGTATGATGTAGGAGCATCTCTCCACATCAGCTATCCATCCATCCAGCCACGTCAGCGCGTGATTTTAAGGCTGAAGAGAGGCACAACCCTCGTTTTCAATTTTGAAATTGAATGTAATTAAATGTCTTAGGCTGTTGAGTCGTGAGGCCGTGCTATGCCCACAGGCTGTAGGTAGATAGGCCTTTAATGTTTGAAGGCTGAGATCTAGATCTGATTTGCGGACTAGATAGCCCATTCAATGCTAATTGAATGGGGTAGGTAGATTTGAGGGAAGAGCTCGAAGAGACCCTCTTGTAAAAGATCAATTTCGATCTCATTTGGTAATAGTTTTAGGAAAGAGAGAGAAGAGAAGGAACCAAGACTCTATTAAAGTATGAGCTCAGGTACACCTTTGTAAAGAGGCATTTACATTAATATAAACCAGAGTAGATTATCCTGCATGTTTTCTATGTTATGTGGATGCCTCATTGTGTTCTTTTATGTTGTAGATGTATGCTAGACATTTGCAAGGAGTTGTTTGTTTTTCATGCTTGAAAGGTTCCTTGTGGTTTCATGCCAGGAGGGCGTGATAGAGTACTGCGGTCTCTGAATACCAGTGCATAGATGCACTTCTGAACTCTGCGGATTCAGACAAAGACGTGCCAGGAGGGAACAGTAGCTGGAATAAAAAATTCAGAGGAAGACCTTTGAGGTTGTTGAACACCTCAGGAGGCAAGGCTGTGGAAAACATAGTTGCAGATAGAATCTATGAGGAGTTCTGTAAAAGCTCTGCCAGGTGGGCATTAAGCGGGTGCAAAGAGTGCACAGAAGAGGAACTCTGTTGTGAGTTCAAAAGAAGACAGAAACTCTGTTGTGAGTTCTGTACAACTCTGCCAGGTGGGCATTGAGCTAGTGCAAGGAGTGCACAGGAGAAGAACTCTGCTGTGAGTTCTTAAGAAGTCAGAATCATCTGAGGATTCTTGACAACTCTGCCAGGTGGGCATTGAGCCAGTGAAAGGGCTGCACAAGGGAAGAACTCTGTTGTGAGTTTGTAAGAAGCAAGAATCATTGAGGATTCTTGAGACTCTGCTAAGAGGGAATTGAGCAGGTGCATAGGGTGCATAGGAGAGGACAGAACTACTGGATGTTCTGTAAGAAGATACGTTTCCATCTGGGCATTGAGTAGATGTACAGACATGTACAGGAAGAGAACTCTTTGAGTTCTGCAGTTGAAGGAAGAATCTAGTGAAGGATCTTCGCAGGGTTGTTGAACACCCTCTAGAGTCAGCAAGAGGTTGCTTAAGTCGAGGATAGCCAAGAGGGCATCCAAATTCTCCATCTGCAAGAGAAAGGAAGAAGGATTTATTTCCTTAAGGACTGAAGAGTAGGAAAGCTCAGAAGGAGTAGCACTTTGTGTGCAAGGACTCTGCAGAGCTTCAAAAGTCACAGAATCCCTTAAGGATTTGAAGGATAAGCTCAGGAGGATTAATGCTTCAATGCACGAAGCAATAGCCGGAAGGAGTGCAGAAGTGAAAGGACTCTTTGGGAGAGTTCAGAATCTCTAAAGCTCAGGAGGAGTAGCGTCTTTGAGAACACAGGCGAGAGTCAAGGTGAAGAACTCGCAGGGAAGATGAACAAAGTTTGAGGCCTTTGAGAATTTGAAATTCTTCCAAGTCTAGGAAGAAAGCGCCAAAGCTCGGGAGGAGCAACAACTACCGTCAGATCAGCCGAGAGAATCTGGACCATGGACTCGCGTCCATGCAGCATAGGAAAGGTGAAATGGAAAGACAAGTCTGAGCCATCAGATCTTCGTCTAAATAGCCGATAGTCGTTGGATCTGTCGAGATTTGCACAAGGTTTAAACCTCACGTGAAGAGTAGCAGAAGCAAAAGTCCCAAAGGGAGTTCGTATTGGGATTTCGGCATTAGGGAGTTTGAGGATCCAGAGGACAAGAGTCCGGGCACTCGACCTCAGAAATCATGACAAGGCAAAATAGATTTGAGCCGTCCGTCTGCGTAAGGACGCATGTCATGGAATCATCCATTTCAGAGATTCGGGCACCGAGACTCACAGAGGTGAGCATATTGACTTCACGAGTAGCGAAGTCCCGAGGAAATCTGAGCCATTCGTCTGAGAGTGGACGCGTGTCGCGAGATCCTCTCTATCGACGATTCAGACATCGTAGGTCAGAGAGGGAATTCCTTCGACTTTGCGAGTTGTGAAGTCACGAGAAGATCGGGACCGTCTATCTGAGGAGGACAAGTGGCAGAGATCTAGGGATCTCACGAACTCAGAGGTTCACAAGGTGAGAGCCCATGATTTGGCTTCTCCAAGTCGTGAGTGACGAAGTCATGAGAGAATCACAGTCGTCCATCTGAGGATGACAGGTGGCAGCGATCGCGGAGTCAACGAAGTGCCGAAGAGATCCAAGATTTGGGTCTCACAAACTCGGAAGTTCGCAGGGTAAGAGCCCAAGAGTTGGGTGCTCCAAGTCAAGAAGCCGCAAAATCCCAAGGAGAAAAGACAGTCGTTGGATCCATAGAACGGGAGGATGGTTGGATCAGGAACCCCATCGCCTATCGTTCATTCGGGGGTTCAAAGGTTGAAAGGAGTCATTTTCAACTTCACGAATAGAGAAGTCCCACGAGCCGGGAACGAGAGGACACATGGCAGAACCACAAGGTGGACCCGGGTGATTGACAGGTGAATATGCGTCGCCAGGAGGAAAGGAGTCAACACTTCGTTGAATTCTCACATCTCGGGGATTCGCGAGATAAGAGCATGAGAGCTCGGCACTACAACTCACGAAGTGGCGAGTTGCGAGAAGTACGGAAGGAAGGTCAACCTTCACTGACTTTCAAGTCTCAGAGGATTGCACAAGGAAGGAACGAGAGTTCAACCTTTGACCTCATGAAGTCGCGAAGTTGCGAATGGAGCTATCATTTAGCCTAGCCATTGGTCACACAAGGAAGGCGTTGACAAAAGAAGAGATGTACCCATTTCGTGATCTCGGGTATCGCAAGATTGGAAGGGAAGAGTCGAGAGCTTCGACTCACGAACTCACGAGATCACGAGTTACGTCAAGTGACTTTGGGTTTGGCCCTTGGTCATAGCGCTGTGGTCGCTTAGGGAGATAGGAGGTCGCGCCTAGTGTTATTCGCACAGGGGAGTTCCCGAAGGACCTGTGGATCGATAAACTAGAGATTCCAACAGGGAATCGAAAGAGCCGATTCGGCTTGAGGGAGATAAAGAACGATCCTATGAGCGGACTTCGGCCCGAGGGTCGGGATAGGTCTGCGTCACCCGAAGAGCCTGGGTGGTCTCTTCCTAGCGTGAGAGGAGAGGCAGTCCTCGGGCAGTTGTGCCATCCAAATCTACTGTAATAAGTCGGCCCTCGATGGGGATTGCCCCGTTCTCTTGGAATGGCTGCGTAGGCCACCAGGAAACCGACAAAACCATAGGGGCAAGCTGAGTCTCGGAGCAGGATCAATAGGAGAATGCCGGGATCCGGGCACAAACGCCCCATATAACATTTCCCACATAGTAAGAAGACCAGGAGGGTAGAGACATTGATGTCTCTAGTATCCAGTAGTGTTGGTGTGATGACAATCTCAAAGATCGTACTGAAGAAGAGGAGTCGAGCCCAGGATTCCATTAAGCCCCGATGCATTAAGGCTTAGCATTTAAGCATGAGATCCATTGCGATTGGATAGGGAGGGAGGGTGGTGATCAGAGGCTTTAAATTCCCTCGTTATCACCCCATCCAATGCCACGTGTGGCCCATGTGGCCCATGTGTCACCCCATCCGAGGTAATTTTTTTTTTATTTAAGTCAACTTGAAAACAAGTAATTTTAACAGTACCAACAGTCCCTTCACCATAAATAGGGTGCACGTATGGGTAACCACCATATAATCATAATCAACATTGTCTTAGAATTTTTGTCGCAAGGTTCATCCCTCTCGAGGATACAAATACAGGGCTCTAGCTGTTATATGGTTCATCCCTCTCTAGGAGACAAATACACGGTTCTTCCCTCCTTCCAGGATGATCATCCAGTTGGTACAGAGATCGACCTCCCCATGGGTGTTGATTAGGGATGGAAAAGTACCCTCAAACCCCTACACTGTAGTCCACACTCACTCGACCCCGACCAAAATACTTCACCATCAAAATTGAGTAGTTCAACCCCTCCAATGGTGGAATTAACCTTAGTATAGATAATCGAACCTCCAATGAACCTTCAGGTCAGTGGATGTTATGTTTCTGAGATAAGTAGAAAGAGGGATTGAGCTAGGGTGAGATGTAACCCATCAAAACTCTATAGGACATAAGGGTTGAACAACCCTCCAAGAATATTGTGGAAACCTCCTCCCAAGTTATGAAATAAATACTTCAACAACCATTTTATGCCCTTTAAATGCACCTCTCATCTCTTTTTATAGTTTTACCATTGCTTGATTTCCTCCTTTGTGGATGACTTGTTGCTCAAGTTAAGTTTTCTACCCTTTTTTTAAGCCCATGATTTCCCCCAAGAGCATATTGTTGCCCCTCGGTGACTCTTTGGAACCTATGAATCCCTTATCCTTAGGGACTATGGCTTACGAGGAGGACCCCATAGGCCACTACGTCCCTCCCTCGGAGGGGTTAAATGGGAGGGGACATGACATGTTCCAAGAAGAGTTGAAACATATTCAATACATTCTAATTAATGGGACTAGCTTGATAGGATCTATAGTTTTTGTGTAGATTGAGATTTGTTTGCGTGAGACACTTCGAGAAAGAAACCACTGCTCATTTATGATCTCTCAATAATTCTTGTAGGAGAATTGAGCCAACTACTGCCAATAATGGACAAGCCTCTTTTGTAGGAGAAACTCCAGGGAGGATTCTATGGACAACCTTTACCACTGTGATCAATTTGGAAAAAACCTTTCGACAACAGGGCATTTTGGGCACCCTATCCCGTTTCCTCCAGTTTTTGACCAACATTCATAGTGCCACAACAATAATTGATTATTGGAACCTTCTTCAGTCTAGGGCTGGAAAATTATTATCCATTGAAGAGCGTCATAGATTTAACACTTCAATCCGCCTCTTTGCAACAAAAAGTCTTGTGGACAACCATAACAAGCTCATACTCCAATCCTTGAATATGCCAATCATGCGAAGTGTCGCATAATTACTTAGTGCTTCACACGAGGGGGGGATTAACCTTGTTGACCAATATCTTATCACGTTCATTCATATAGGTGGTTTTTTAATTATGAAAAATAAGGTCAATATATTGTAGGTATTGGGGGGGGGGGNGGGGTGTGGGGTATCAAGAGGTTTATATGTATTAGGGGGTATAAAATGGGGTATCTAGTTAAAATATGGGTTTATTTTATTGGAAAGATGTATTGGGAGAGGGTTCAACAAAAGGATTTTGGGAGGTATTTATCAATATCTAGTGAAATTAGTGATATTCTTTAATATCTCATGAACATAGGTGGTATGTCACAAGTTCACTGAGTGAGGACCCCGTGGTGCTTTAGAAGCACACCAACAGGATGATGACCAACTAGAAAAAATGTCTTGTTGTGTGTATGCCAACGAGTAATGTTATTCTACAATTTATGGGTCTAGGAAGGATTATTCAATGGTGCTCTTGGAGTTGTCGTGCAAATTGTATATGCATGAGGAAGTAACCTTTGAAATTTTCCAACATATGTTGTTATGGAATTCAATAAATACATTGGCCCTTCATGGGACCAAACCAAACCAAACCATATACCAATTCCGCCCATACAACAGAGTAACAAAAAAGAAATTTCCATTAAGATGGCTTGGGCATTGACTATAGATAAATCTCAAGGAATGACCTTAACAAGGTCTACCATTAACATTGAAAACATCGGACGTCAAGGATTGACCTTCACAACAATGTCACACACTACTACTACAGAAGGAATGCACATAGCACCATTATTCTCCTTCAAACACTATGAAAAAATGAAGGATATTACTTATGTATCACTATGAAGAAAAGAAGAGACATGCGTATGTTCTTTCTCATTGAAATTCTGAATTATTTTATCTTGTAATCATACTTCTATACATGGAATGTTTGACTTTATCCATTATTTCATATTTAATTGTAATTAATTATTCTAATAACAATAATGTCAAATAGTTGCTAACAAATACCTATCAATCCTACTTTTACCTAAAATAATTTACACATACTACTCATTTTGTCGTTCATACTTGCAAACCAAAAACCATTACTTCATGCATGCAAACCAAAAACCATTAATCTACCATGCAAACCATTAATATACCATTATAAGGTTGCTCATGAAATACTATGTTTTCAAAGTACTTTATTCGATGTTTCCTTTCACGAGGAATGCTAGTTATAATATTGAACATAGGAACTATTTGTTTCTAGAAATAAACTCTAGGGCATGATTGATTATAATATTGAACATAGAAACTTTGTTACTAGATGACAATTTATATAATATATGATTCTTTTTCCCTACCTACCATATGGATCTTGTGTGTCAGCACGGAGGTCTAAGGAGTATTTGCATGGGCCTCCAAATATTTCATTAACCATTTATAATTAGAAATTGTGCACTTGGTTGTTAGATAAGTGTTACTTTGGGTCGTTTGTGCTCTGCATCGACGTTGAATATATATATTCTATAGGCACTTCATAAAGTGCAAGTATGGGATTTTTAAAAGGATCTATTTATTAATATCAACGGTGGATTTTATAGAAGAGTTTATGAGATTCAACGCTTTCGAGTCCGTTTGTTAGGGGATAAGATATGGAGGTAGGCGGCAGGCCAAATGATCCTACCGTGGGCGCCCGCCCGCCAAGAAGGCGAGGATACTACGTGCCTCTCGTCAGCCATCGGATATGCATCAATCCAAGTTCGGTGATATGGGACAATCTCCAGACCAAAAAATATATCATTTTATCTCCACTACACATACATGGCCGCCTGGCTCAATTTACTGCAAATGATCCAAAAAAAATCATATTTAAAATAGATAATAAATCGAGGTAAGTATACCAGAAGCAATAATAATTATAAAAACGACTGGTTGAATCATGACATATTTAAATAGATTTAAGTGATCAAATTGGATGCTGAGAAAACGATGGACGAGATCGGTAGAGATTTTTGAGAGTTCATTAGATTTAAAGAATCAAATTTGATGCCGAGAAAACGATTGACACGAGGCCCGAGCGATAGAGATTTTTGAGAGTTCAGAGTGAACGAGTGTAATATAAGAAACATAGAATACACAGTTTAAGTAGCTGTTAGGCATGTGATCATCAGGGGAAGAGTCTGTTTAGAATCATAAAGAGAGAAAGGGGAGTGCTTCAATTGAGCAAAATGAATGACTTGCAGAGCGTTTTAGGTTTTCCGTTATCAAGTGGCAGGAAGTTATTGAGTTCGGCCCCTGCACCTTGTAGTTCAGAATCTAGTTCTTCCATTAACGAGGCCAC
>JASDQU010370800.1:95770-107292 GCA_032191745.1 Picea mariana
TATATATATATATATGTGTGTGTGTGTGTGTGTGTGTGTGTGTGTGTGTGTGTGTGTGTGTGTGTGTGTGTGTGTGTAGTATAAACATTCTATTTTTTGAACCTTTTCTAAGCATATTTTCTTCCTTGATGTTTCCGAAAATCAAGTGTTGGCCATTGGTTATGTAAGGAAGAGAAGATTAAGGAAGAAAGGTGAAGTATGAACCGCACGGAAGGCACATAAACCGAGGAAGGGTCGAAGTGGGTAAAGAAGCAGAAAAGAAGGAGAGAAGTAAAGGAAAAGATAGCCATGGGAAGAGAATATCAAGGAAGATAAAGAAGCAAAGAAGAGGGATCCTAGACAACTCAACAAGCGGAAAAAGGACACCAATGGATACTTTGGAGCACCTCGCAGAAAAGGAGGAAGGGCAGGCTGGAGAAGCCCAGAAAAAGCGGGTCAAGTGGACCTAGGGTTTTGGATATAGGGATTTGACACCTAGGCTTCGGTCTAAGGTTGTCTGAGAGTCATCTAATGTATAAATAAAGGTCTAGAAGACCTGGGAGGGTTTGTTATAGCTCAGTTGTTCATTTGTATGATGTTCATTGTTGGTTATTGTTGATTATTGTTATTGAGAGCAATATTGAGTCTGTATTTGGGATCTTCAGCTGGGTGTGAAGATCAACCCTGAAGTTGGGTGCGCAGGAAGGAAAGAGAGGGAGAGAAAGAGATCCGAAGCTAAGTGGGCAGATAGAACTGTATGTTTTCATCTAATAAATAAAGAAACACAGTTCTGTGGACGTAGTGCTAGGGAGAGGGTGAACTATGTATATCTTATTGTCTTTGTGGTTGATGTTGTGTTATTTGTTATCTGTTATACTGCTATTGCATTGTTGTGTTAGATTAGAGATATAACTTCACCAAGCAAGCATAAGAGTGGTAAAGAATATCTAGATTGTTTGCATTGTGTTTTGGAATCACTTTGCATTTCCTCTAGTTGTAGACACTTGTGTTCTGCAACCCCTTATTGATACTTCGGGTGAGACTGCATCTGCTTCGCAGGTGTTGCCGAAACGGCCAATAGTTATGGTTTGTTGGTTCTTTGTAAGAGTTGAACCTTGGGTCCACCCCTATGCCAACAAATGGTTCCATTGTCGTGACTAGGATCTTGTCGAGGGAATTTCATGGTGGTTTCCATCGAAGACAAACATTGATAAGTGGATAGAAGAACAAGAAAAGGACTTCGTTGAAGCTCAGAAAAAGAATCCTAGCATTAGTACAGAATATTGATTGGGAAGGTACATCTTTACTGACATACATGAGATTTTCTTTGGAGGAGTTCATAAGGAGTTGTACGAGTGGTTAGACAGATTAGTAGACACCCAGTTTGATATCAAATCTAGACCACCCGTGGTTTGGACAACGACGTTGATCAAGAAAGTCAAGAGAGTCGATAATGTTGTGTCTAGAGCAGTGGATCTCTGGTTTTATAGCACTATTGGAGGGTACATTACTGAGTTCGCTATCGACAGAGTAGAATCATATAGTCAAGCAGAGAGGTATTTCTTTAAGGGACCTACAGGAAAGTTCCTACAATTTTTAAAACTAAGGATTAAGATGCTATTGCATGAGAAGAATATCTTGAAGATATAGTGAAGCTAATGTTCAATAATTCAGACAACGATAGTGACACAAAGTGGACACATGCGCAGTGGGAGATCATTTAGAGAAGTTCCTCTTGTGAATCTGTTTAAGAAGAATTATGGAGACGAGGGATTCTACAGTGGAGAAGAAGCATAGCTATTAGATGAAGAGCATTCATAGTCCGCAAGGGCAGAGGAAGTAGAGATTGAAGAACCTCGCCAAGGAGAACCAAAAACTTCAGGCATTGTGCCTACTATCGAAGTACTATTACTCTTCCTGTTGTTTTAGAAGCATCAAGTAACAAAAGTAACCAGAGTAGCCAGAGCAATCAGAGTACTATTACAAGCAACTTAGCACATACTCAGTAGAGAAACCCAGGAAGATATATGGCAGATGAAATGAGGTTACCTATATTTGGAGGAGATGGATTTGAAGATCCTGACCAGCACTGGTTCTTATGCGAAGCTGTTTGGAGAATTAAGCAAGTCACCGATGAAGCTATTAAGAGAAATCAGTTTAGTACTACCTTGAGGTATCGCGCTCTGAACTACTATATGAAGTTTTCTTCAGGACCTGGACAACCTAAACCATTGAATGACATTAAGACTACATTGAGTGTGGAATTCAATAATCCTAAGTCAGATTTGTATTGCATTACATAGTTGAAGGAAATCAAGAAAAAGTTCATTGAACATGTTTGGGAGTTTGATCAGAGGTTTAAGACTTTGATAGCTTGTTTAAGTTTTCAGATCCCAGACGAACAGAATAAAGAATGGTTCATCATTTCCCTCCTACCACATATTAGAGTTCCTCTGATGCGACAAAAATTCACTTCGCATGCTAAAGATCTGGATATTTCTATGAAACTAGAAGAAGCCCATGTAGGAGATTCCAGTCCAGGTATGAATCGGATCTTAAATCAATTAAATAGTTTATCCTTACAAGTTGAAGATATGAAGAAGGACAAAGCAAAGGAAAAAAGAGAAGATATCTGGTGTACCAAATGTAAAGTAGAGGGCCATGACAAAGAGCATTGTCCCCTATTTCATGAATACCTGGCCTCAGAAGAGCCTAGCCCTTTGAAGCGAGCCATTCTATCATGGTGTGAGGTATGTAGAAATAGACATCGCCCTGGTGAATGTTATTATATGCATAAATATGTCCAGACACCTACCAATATTTATTACACATTCTGTAAATCTATGGGGTATGATGAGAAGGAATGTAGGGCTTACAATCTCATGCATGAAAGATCAAGGGATACATATAGGATTCAAGGAGAAACACAAAACGAAGGAAATAATATGCAGTTCAACTCCCCAGGAAGAGGAAACTTCAACCCTCGTGGTGGATTCAGAGGAAGAGGACGAGGAGGAGGTATGGGCCGAGGCCGAGGTCAGATTATTTTCTATAACTATGCACATCCAGGACATTTGGCAAGGGATTGTCATAACCCTTGTACTACTTGTAACTGTTGCAACTCATTCGTTCATCTCATCGAAGATTGTCTAGTATTGTTAGCCAAACTTCAGGAGAGATGAAGAGGAAACCAACAAGTTCAATTGATATCAACATAACCTTGCGGTGAGGACTCCAGAGTCGTTGTTATTACTACAGGAGGCATTGTTATAGGAGAATATAGGGTGACTCTATTGAAGACTGCAGAAGGATAATGGATTAGAAGAGCTGCAGAGAGGGCATAGTTGTTTGATCCAAGGAGAGAGAGGCATACTTTTGAAGAAGCAAGGAAAGAATTTGTAGGAGAACAAGCTTCTTCATCTAAGGTACAATCAGAAGTAAGGGAATGTGAAATTCCACCAGCATTTGATCAGTCTTCTCTATCTAGACAAGTAAAAGAGGTAAGCAAGCTCATGGACTTCTTATATACATGTATCAACTTGATTAAAGATGAGAATGTTGTGCAGGAGCTAAAACACCTAGTAAGAAAATATGAAATTGGGAGAATAGACCCTATGTTGAGTAGAGTTGTGAACCAAGTATCAAGGAAAAGAAGGAAAAACAAGGAATTGCACCTTAGTGCTCAGATTGGAGGCTACGACATGGACTATGTGGTCCTTGACTTGGGATCATAAGTAAATGTTATGACGAAGCATACTTGGAAACTTATGGGAAAACCTAGATTGATTTACTCTCCTATTAGGCTCATGATGGCTAGTCAGCAGGCGGTGAGCCCCTTTGGAATACTAGAGTATGTCCCTATAGACGTCGACGAGGTGAGGACATTTGCAGACTTCGAAGTGATTGAGATCATTGATGATAGTTGTCCTTATCCTGCACTGTTAGGAATTGATTGGGATTTCAAAAATTCAACTATTGTTGACCTAAAGAAGAGAAGAATGACATTTGAGGGTAATGGCCTTAAGGTCATTACACCTCTTGACCCTGATGAATGTCGTAGATACACAAAAATGATAAGAGAAAGAGATCGCATCTACGAGCTAGAAAACATCTAAAAACTGACAACAAGAAAACATGATTATATTAATCCCACAACAGACGGAAATCTAAGTTGGCTAAGTGAAAGTGCATGTTCATCGGATTTAGAGGAAGCATTGAAAAATGACAAAACATAATGTACAAAGTCTCTACACGACGATGTGCTAGATTGACCAGAGCAGTTCGCTGGATTGGCACAGAAGTAAGTAATATCCCTACATTTGATGGCCTAAATCATTTAGAGACATTTCTTGTTGAATTTGAGAAAATTGTACCAGTACAACAGAGGATGTTGGCACTAGACAAAGCATTGAAAGAAACACCAGCTAGATGGTGGGGAACACACAAGAAGAACATCACAAAGTGGGTACAATGTCTCACCTTGATGACAGTGCACTTTTCAGACCATGCTAAAGGATGTGAATTTCAATACATAGGTTAGAGTTTTCCTAAGGACCATGTGCGAATTTATGAGGAGGCCTGGAGAAATATTCCTAAAGAACAGTGGGTACATAAGTTCATTAACACTTTGGATACTACACCTATCAACTGGTATCTTCAATCAGAATTGCGCTCAGCCACTTCAGATTGGTACGGTATGACTCAGAACTTTATTGCTCTATTTTCATTTGAGAGTCAACACCCCATAGTAGATCAGTCTTTACAAATTGTAAGACAAAATGTCTTTGAGGAGGCACCTAACCTCCCTTTTGAGAAAGAAAAGGATGAATGGACTGCACCACTTCAGATATTACAGGGTTGTTACAATATTAATGATGATGGAGATGAAGATCCTAGGAATGTAAACATCACAGAAACTGAAGGACAGAGGGACATAGAAGGGTCAGGGATTGAATTACCTTTTATTGGACAACCCATTAAAATTAAGAAGGTAAATATTGGAACAGAGAAAACACCTATATTAGCAAATGTTGGAGACTATTGGGATGATGCTACTATTAGAAAGATCATAGAACTATTGCATGAATATCAGTATTTATTTCCAACCAAGTTCACAGACATGAAGGGCATTAAAGGACCCATGGGGGAAATGAAGATCCCTCTAAGACCAGATGCAAGACCCATCAAGCAGAGACCTTATAGATTGAATCTCAAATATAAGCATAAAGTTAAGATTGAATTGGATAGAATGTTGGAAGCAGGAATCATAGAACTGGTTGAAGAGTCTAAATGGATCAGCCCTATGGTGGTCCAAGATAAGAAGTCAGGAGAAATCAGAATTTGTGTATATTTAAGGAAACTAAATGATGCATGCCTACATGATCCATTTCCTACACCCTTTACTGATGAATTTCTAGATAATGTAGGAGGACAAGAGGTTTACTCATTCACAGATGGATTTTCAGGCTATCATCAGATCAGAATTGTTGAGGACAGACATAAGACCACATTTGCAACAGAATGGGGTTCTTTTCAGTATGTTTTGATGCCTTTTGGTTTGAAGAATGAAAAAACCATGTTTTCCAGGATGGTGGTCAAAGCATTTAAGGACTTTTTACACAAATTCTTGGAAGAATACTTTGATGATTAGAATGTTTTTAGCCTAATGAAGGATCATATTGAATGCTTGAGATTAATGTTAGATAAGTGTAGGCAATTTCAGATTGCCCTAAATCTGAAAAAGTGTATTTTCTTCTCACCCTTTTTAGTGCTGCTAGGGCATATTGTGTGTAAGAAGGGGTTGTTCGTATATCCTTCCAAGATTTCTATCATTGTTGACCTACCTCCCCCTAATTCGGTTAGACAGTTGCGCAATGCATTGTGTCACACTGGATACTATAGAGAGTTCATTAAGGGATACAAACAGATAACAACACCTATGGAGAAGCTATTCAAAAAATATAGTAAGTTTCAATGGACAAAAGAATGCCAGCAGAGCTTCGACACACTAAAGCAAAAAATGGTCATTGTGCCTATCTTGGTCTTTCCAGATTGGAGTAAGGAGTTCAATATTCATGTCAATGCTTCATCCATTTCATTAGGAGCACTCTTAGCACAGCCAGGTGCAGGATACATTGACCACCCCATAGCCTTTGCAAGAAGGAAGATTTCTATAGCTGAAAAGAACTATACTGCGACTAAAAGAGAAGGCTTGGCTATGGTATATGCACTGCATAAATTTAGAAACTATTTGCTAGGAGGACATTTTAAGATGTTCACTGATCATTCTGCATTGAAGCACTTAGTCAACAAGCCAGTGTTGGGGGGAAGAATATGCAGATGGCTACTATTATTCCAGGAGTATGACTTTGAAATTGTGGTCAAGCCAGGAAGAATGAATAAAGGACCCGATCACTTATCCAGGTTAGAACATGGAGAGGAACCTACTAGTCCAGAGGATACACTTCCAGATGCACAATTGTTAGCCATTAGAAAATTCGATGATCACCTCGCTAAGGTACTTTAGTTCCTATCCATAGGAATGGCACCTCACGAGTGCACAGTCATTCAGAAGAAATTGTTGGTCGTCCGCGCTGCCGACTTTCAACATATAGTTGGACAGTTATATAATATGGGACCAAATGAGATATTGAGGAGATGTGTTATGGAGGCAGAAGTACCGTTGATTCTTGCAGAAGCACATGAAGGCATCGCAGGAGAACACTATGCAGGGAAAGCAACAACGTAGAAGGTCCTCAGAGCTGGCCTCTGGTGGCCTACTTTACATAAGGATGCTAAGGAATATTACAGAGCCCGCGACATGTACCAAAGAATAGGGAAGCCTTCTAGAAGGGATGAAATTCCTTTGGCACCGCAGTTAACCCTATAGGCATTTGAGAAATGGGACATTGACTTTGTGGGACCTATTAACCCACCAGGAAAGAGCGTAGGAGCTAGATACATTATCACTGCTACAGATTATTTGACTAGATGGGCAGAAGCAAGAGCATTTAAGGACTATAGTGCAGCCACAACTGCGCAATTCATCTTTGAGGACATAATAACCAGATTTGGATGCCTAAAGATTCTCATGAGTGATCAAGGCACACACTTCATAAAAAAAACTATTGAATCCTTGACTCAGGAATTCGAATTTCACCATTAGAAGAACACTCCATACCACCCACAGGAGAATGGTACAGTCGAAGATTTCAATAAGATCTTGGAGACAACGCTGACAAAGATTTGCAGTGCTAACAGAGACAATTGAGATTTGAGAATTCCAATAGTATTATGGGCTTATCGAACTACTTGCAAAAAGTTAACAACACAGACTCCCTTTAAGTTAGTCTATGGCTTGGAAGCAGTGGTACCTATGGAATATTTGGTTCCTAGTTTAAGAATTGCAACATTTACAGGTATGGATGACACAGGCACTATTCAAGACAGGCTTGCGCAGTTGATCGAACTGGAGGAAGACAAATTTATTGTAGGATTTCATCAGTAGATACAAAAAGAACGAGACAAGGCACCATGACAAACATATAAAAAAGTAAGAATTTAAGGAGATTTGGTACTGTTATATGACAAAAAGTTCATGAAGCATCCAAGGAAGATCAGGACACACTGGCTTGGGCCATTTGAGGTTGCCTATGTTACAGAAGGAGGAGTTGCGTAGTTGAAAACTCTTAAGGGAGAATGGAAGTATGGTTTAGTGAACAGGAGCTGGTTGAAGTTGTATTGTGACAACCAGCTACCTTGCAGCTCTCAATAAAAGCAAAGGAAGAAGGGTCTAGGTACCAGGTGCAGTTGAAACTAGATACCAGACACAGAAAAGATAGTCTGCACAACATGGCAAGGGATAGAGCAGAAAACACAGGTTTCTCCGCGCAGTCTGGAGTCGAAGTATGACAGAAGGCTCAATCTTGCAGTGACTTGGGACGAGTCACGTGTGAGTGTTGGGGGCCTGTTGGCCCTTGGTTATGTAAGGAAGTGAATATTAAGGAAGAAAGGTCAAGTGTGAACAGCGTGGAAAGAACATAAACCGAGGAAGGGTCGAAGTGGGTAAAGAAGTAGAAAAACAGGAGCAAAGTAAAGGAAAAGCCAGCCATGGGAAGAGAATATCAAGGAAGATAAAGCAACAAAGAAGAGGGATCGTGGACAACTCAACAAGTGGAAAAAGGAAACCAATGGATACTTTCGAGCACCTCACGAAAAAGGAGGAAGGACGGGTTGGTGAAGCCCCAAAAACGCGGGTCAAGTGGACCTAGTGTTTTGGATCTAGGGTTTTGACACCTAGGCTTCGGTGTAAGGTTGTATGAGAGTCATGTAATGTATAAATAAAGGTCTAGAAGACCTAGGAGGGTTCGTTCGTATGATGTTCATTGTTGGTTATTATTGATTATTGGTGTTGAGAGAATTATTGAGTCTGTATTCGGGATCTTCAGTTGGGTACGAAGATCAAACCTGCAACTGGGTGCATAAGAATGAAAGAGAAGGAGAGAAAGATATCTGCAGCTAAGTGCACAGATAGAACTGTATGTTTTCATCTAATAAATCAAGAAACACAGTTCCGTGGACGTAGCCCTGGGGAGAGGGTGAACCACATATATCTTATTGTCTTTATGGTTGATGTTGTGTTATTTTTTATCTGTTATATTGCTATTGCAGTTTTTTGTTAAATTAGAGATATAACTTCGTGAAGCAAGCATAAGAGTGGTAAAGAATATCTAGATTGTTTGCATTGTGTTTTGGAATCACTTTTCATTTTCTCTAGTTGTAGACACCTGTGTACTACAACCCCCTATTGCTACTTCGGGTGAGATTGCATCTACTTGGTAGGTGTTGCTGAAAGGGCCAGTAGTTAGGGTTTGTTGGTGCGTTGTAAGAGTTGAACCCTGGGTCCCCCCATGTGCCAACGTCAAGCCAAAAGATTGAAGAATTGTTGACATTAAATCTATTTATACATTAAAAAATGTAATTTCACTAACAATTTTATAATCAAATTCCAATAATGATTGCGAGAAAAAATCCAAAAAATAAAATATCAAAATTTTTCTTATAATAAAATGTAAAAATGTTATCTTACAATGAGTCATTAACCATAAGATATGAACCTTGATGGAAGTTTCATTCACATCTCACTTTTACAAACTCAACAAATTATAATTGACCAACTACTTTTGTACCTATATAGTATTCATACCTTTTTTAATATATATAAAAAATCACATTAATTTAAATACTAATAAGCTAAAGACAACTTTGAACAACATTTTTTAGATATAGAACTTCATAAACCACCCATGATTTCCATAATTATTGTTAACTAAAAATTATTACATATTAAAAATGTATTAAACTTGTAATTAGAAAGCATTAAAAAACCAAATACCACATACAATGGAAACTCACAAAACATTCAAACACACCTTTTAATAGGGTTAATGAGACCCACAAAACATTCAAAGACCTTTTAATGGTGTTAATAGAAGAGAGAAAAGTAACAGTGCCACACCGATTTTATAATTTATACCCAAAAGCAACAATGTTTTTATATAAAATTTACATAAAATAAACCACTGTAGAGAAAATAAATTCTTAAATTTCATGGATCCACCCTCCACCCTAAAATGAGTAAATATTTCTTAATTTACATTTGAATCTGATTTTCTAAATGTTATAATATTCAATATCTTTTACATTCAAACTCTAATCCATTATGTTATGGAGCTGTATTTGTATTTGTTTGGATGCAGTTGTTAGTTTTGTATTTGTTTGAGAGATATTAGTGGACAATTTATATAATATATGATTCTCTTTCCTTACAGACCGCATGGATCTTGTGTGTCTGCATGGAGGTCCAAGGAATATTTGCAAGGGCCACCAAATATTTCATCAAAGGCTGCTATCAAAAGGTACACGTGTATGGGTTACTTTGGTCATTTGTCATGTGTATCTACATTAATATTATTTGAAAATAAATAAATAAAATCCCTTTAGACCACACACTGTAGCTATTTGTTTTTTTTTTTTATTAAATATGCATTTCTTAATATTAAATATGATTTTGTGGAAATAGTTTATAAGATATTAAGTTTTTGACTTTTTGTAGGTGACAAGCTAATGATCCGACTGGTGGTTCTTCTCTAACAGAGTAAGGACATTGAGTGAATAACCAATTTGCTCGGTAACATTCAATACTGCTACAGAGGTGGTATATGTAGGATAGGATATATCTCTAAGTATATATCAAGATTATCACACCATATATATATATATATATATAATGGGATGATATTAAATACTGCATATCAAGTTGGTTGGGGTTGGCTAAATGTTTTACCTTTTGAGTTTTTTTTGGTAGGAATTTGTCCAAATCAGGTGATATAAATTTGGATAAAATTTCTGTTTTCTGTTGTTTAAATTGCTTTTCTGAATACATAAATGAATTTAGAATGCTGAAAACCCCTAAGGCACTCTTATTATACAAACTTGATCACTCAAATCCACAAATCCAACCATTCATCATCAAATTTCAGACAAAATAAAAAAAAAAAACAAATGACAAAAAACCCAAAACGTTTAGACTACTCTGTTGATTGGTTATTGCTAACAGACTCTGTGGGCCACTTATATATACAAAATAGGATATATTTCAAAACATATATCAAGATTTTCAAACCATATATATAATGATAATATTAAATACTGCACAGCAAGTTGGTTATTGCTAGCAGACGCTGTGCGCCACTCACCGCCATCGGATATGTGTTAACCTAAGTCGGTGATATGGGACCATTTATGCACAAAATTTCTCATTTTACATACCATATACATTGCGTGATGGTTCGATTTTAGTGGCCATGACAGAAGAATCTCATATTTAAAATAGTTAATAACCACTCTGATAGAGATGCGTACCTCTACCAACAGCTGGCTGAAATATGACATATTAATTAGATTGAAGTGATCAAGTCTGATGCACGATTGACAAGAAGGACACAGTTTTTTTTACAATTCATTAGATTTAAGTGATCAGATTTGATGCACGATTGACAAGAGGGATAGAGATTTATGGCGGTTCATGAGAATTAAGTGATTAAATTTGATGCAAGAGTGATAGAGGTTTTTGACAATTAATTAGATTTAAGCGATCAAATCCGAAGGATGATAGAGATTTTTTTGACCATACATGAGATTTAAGTGATCAAATTCGATGCTGGTAAAACGATTGACGAGAGAGATAGAGATTTTTAAGAGTTCATAGTCAGCAATTGTAATATAAAAAACATTGAAGAAGCTGTTCGGCATGTGAATCTCTAAAAGATTATAATAAGAGAGCGAGTCCATCATTTTGTTTCCAAAGGGGACTGCTTCAATTCATTCATTCGTGACGTTTTATGAATTTGAGAAAAATGAGTGACTTGCAGAGCGTTCTAGAATTTCCGTTGTCAATTGGCAGGAAGTTATTAAGTTCCGGCCCTGCACCTTCTTACGTTAACAAGGCCACTTTCGACCCCGATCGACTAGTCGTTTTCGCC
>JASDQU010370801.1:0-11493 GCA_032191745.1 Picea mariana
TTCACAAACAGGACTGGTGCTCCCCATGGGGACATGCTGGGTTGAATATAACCCTTATCCATCATTTCTTTCAATTTCAATTTGAGTTCCACTAACTCAGGTGTGCTCATCCGGTAGGGTGTCCTAGACACCGGCACCGCTCTTGGTGCAATTTCTATCGAGAAGTCAATGTCTCTTCTCGGAGGTAGACCCGATACCTCTTCCGGAAACACATCTCTGTATTCTCTCAGGATAGGGTGATCATCAGGGCTTGGTTTATCACCTTCGATTGTTTTCAACACCTGTATTGCATATAGGGGACATCCTTTTTGGCAATACTTTATCATTTGCAGGGCTGATATTTGCCTCACCGAGACAGGTTTTTGGATCCCTTGAAGGGTTATCCTTCTCCCTTCTTTACTTACACACTCCAAGGTTTTATGGTAACAGTCCAATCTGGCTTTATCGGTGACCAGCCAGTCCATACCAATCAACAGATCATATGATCCCAAGGGTAATATGTTAAGGGTCGCTTGGGTTGGGAATTCACCCAACATTAATTGGCAGGCTGGTATGACCTCTGCTACCCTTCTTTTGGTGCCAGTGGCTAACTGTACCAACCATGGATTGGTTTGTTTTTGTGGCTGTAGTTTACACTTATCAATAGCTTTAGGGGCTATATAACTCAAATTTGAACCAGGGTCAATCAAAACAGACACCAGATGGTTAAAAATCATACCTTCTATTTCCACCACTGAAGCTTGGTGGTCAGCTTGGTTATTATCCAAGGCTGCATAAATCTGAGGCACACTCCTTGCCACATCATTGACTGTGGTAGCTTTCTGAATCTTATAAACTTTCCGACTGTTCTGTTGTCGGTGTGGACAGTCTCTCAGGAGATGCTCTTCTCCAAAACCCTAGCATTTCAAAGGTTCTCTCTTTGGGTTATCAGTCTTTACTGGTATAGGTCTAGAAGTTTTATTTCCGTCCGATGAGGGAAAGTTCTGTTGGAGTACACTCCGGGCTAGAAAGTTCATTCTGGGGTTCTTCTTGTAGTTCTTAAATACTGAGGATTTGATCCCCTTTTTCTGAAATCTTGAACCACTCTTCTGTTTCCAGTCTCCACAAGACTCTGCCCGATGTCCATATTGTTCATGACAATATGTTGCCTTTCGAATAGTGTCTTCTAAGGTCTTTGGCTCATCAAATTCAATTATGTTCTGGTATTCCTTGGGTAGCCCACTGATGAAGCATTGCACCTTCACCTTCTCTGCTTTGATGTAGGGTACATATCTCAATAAGTCAAGGAATTTGTTGACATATTCCTCTATAGTGAGTTGCCCCAGTTTGAGTTCATAAAACTCTTTAGTCTTCTCGTAGAAATATTTTTCCGACAAATACTTCTTCCGGAAGTATTTCTCAAACTGTTTCCAGGACAGGTCCTCCTCGCGAACCCCTTTCACATTCTTAAGATCTTCCCACCAGAGGGAAGCTTTTCCGTTCAGATTGAAAGTGGCCACTCGGGCCTTCAAATTCTCTGAAAAATCATGGACTCTGAAATATTTCTTCAGTCCAAGTAGCCAGGCCTCTACTTTCTCTCCCTTCTTTATCTCACCATCAAAGGAGGGAGGTTTGGCCTTTCTGAATTCCTCAAATTTATGACCCTTGGAAGTATTTTGCTTCTTCTGTTTTCTTCGAGAATAGGAACTGGTCCTGCTGCTAGAAGAGCCTTCTGAATCGCCAGCTTCCTTCTCAGAGGAATCATCTGGCACTGGTCTTTTACCTCTGGGGTGGACCTTCCTTGAGGTGCTCCTCTCAGTGTGGCCACTAATATGAACATGTTTTTGCATCTCGGGTTCATGTTGCATTTGTCGTTGTAGGTTGGATAGGCTCTGCAGTAAAACTGCATTAATTTCAGTTTGTTTTTCTTGTTCTTTCATCATCCTTTTATTGTCGGCCTTGCAGCTTTGCAATTCAACCATGAGACTCCTCACAGTCTCAACTAGATCTGGAGGGGTCCCTATTGCTCTTCTTTCGTCAGAATCTTCATCTCTATTGTGGGAGCCTTCTCCCATCTCTTGGTGAGTCACCATTCTCTACGTCTGTAAATTCCCATGGCTGATCGTTCGCTTGGGTGAAAAGACAAACGCTAGTTATTAGTCAAGAGTTAGATACTTTTTTATAACCTGCGCATAAATTCATAACTCTTTCACATGCATACACAGTCAGGTTCTCGTTTCCAAGTTTTTTATCCTGGATAAGGGAGTTAAGTTAGGGGGTTACTCCTCTTAGGAGTGCTTCGAACGGAGCTTATGCGCAACTCGTTCATGACCCCAATCAGGTCGAGTGTTGTCACCATGCTCTGATAACAATTTTTAATGCACCCACTACCATAATCAAATCTTTCGTTGCTTTCTGCAGAATCAGAGCCCCCAAAATATATACGGAGGCCTAGTGTAAGCTAGCTCTTTCTCTGTCTACTCCCATGTGATCATGGGTCATGATCATAGGTCAAATAACCATGGCGCCTCTCAATAATTCATGACTCAGCGCTACAGAAATATCGAATTGTTCAGTTCTGCAACTGCCAAACCCCGACAGGGATAGCGACTGGCCAACAGGAACGAATCCCAACAGGGTTAGTGAATGGCCAATAGGAACGGGCCCTGTCGTGCGGTTGAGTGGAGTATAGGTGGCAAGAGGGAAACATGACATGGTGGGCAATGTGACAGGAGACGGGTCCCACTTCACACGCCACACCATTCCAGACCCCCCCCCATTAAAGGCAGAATCGCAAGGGGGCTCCGGAATGAAGCCTCGACCGTAGATCTGGGCGGGTGGACTCTGGTCATCCATATATGCTCGCCACTTACCCTAAGGCGCATTCACGCCCCAGCTTAAAGTCGACATCTCTTCCTCACATCTGATGGTCGTTACAGACCCTGAGATCCTCCGAAAGAATCTCGTCCGTTCATCGGGACTTATCATCACAAGAGTCTGAACTCTCAACCATGGGACTCCCGAATTCTCGATCCTCGATTTCCCGATGCCGTTAATCTCTCGACACATAGCCTCCTTAAATCGGACGGCCCAGATCTGTCTCAGGGTTTCCACCATGGAAAGTACCAACCTCTCGTCACTAGGACTCTCGAGTTTGCAATTCCCGATTTCCCAAAATGGGAAATCTCACGACACATGGCCTCCTTAAATCGGACGGTCCCGATCTGTCTTGGGGTTTCCACCATGGAAAGTCCTGATCTCTCATCACCAGAACTCTCGAGTTCGTTATTCTCGATTTCCCGAAATGGGAAATCTCACGACATGTGGCCTCCTTAAATCGGATGACCCGAATCTACTTTAGGGCTTCTACCATGGAATGCCCCAATCTTTCGTCACCAGAATTCCCAAGTTCTCAATTCCTGATTTCCCGAAGTGGAAAATCTCTTGACATGTGGCCTTCGTTACTCGGACGGTCCAGATCTATTTTGAGGCTTTTTCCCCTCTTCACTGGGGGTTTAACCCTCGGGTATCTCCTGACAGATCCAACGACTGTCGGGTTTTCCAGCCGAGATCTGACGGCTCAAACAAGTTCCTAACTTGTGTGCTCTCCCACAACTCCCTGGACGTGGAAAGATCAATGGTCTGGATGCTCTCATGGACCTTGGGGATCTACGGTCCCGACCTCTTCGCTACCCACGAAGACATAGAAAGTCACAAGGGTAAGGCACTTAACATCCTACTTTCTCCTACCAAATCTAACGGTCATGAGTGACCACAGATTTCCCGACGAAATCTCGTCCATCGATCACCACCTATCAAGGTTAAGGCACTTAACTTTCCAGCTTCTTCTTCTTATCTGACGGTCGTGAGTGACCACGGATATTCCGACGGGATCTTGTCCGTCGATTTGATGGGCTTTTCAAGAAGGGTATCTCTATGGGGAGGTTTACCCAGGGTACTATCTGAGGCAGATAAGGGTATCTCTCTCCCGAGAACCAGGCGTGAAGTCTGAATTAGATCAGTATGCATATAAATAACGATTTATGAGATCATAAGCCATACGTAGTCTTTCCATTATAAACATACAACTACCAATACTGATCAAGACACCATACAGACATTCTTATAATGAAATCATTCACAATTTCACAGCTTATGATCATAAATGTCAGCATACATATATTTCAATATGCCAAAGGCAAAACACTTATCAGAAGGTAACACCAGGGGATTATGCAATTGCTGAGAGGGTGCTTGTTTCCACCTAACCGTAGGCTCAGCGACTCCCAGCGGATTTACCACTAGCCACCCCCGAGCTGAGACCACGATGCTGTGAGACTGCGTCTTTGTTTTCCAGTGACCAGGAGCGAAGGTTACTCTCCTTCCTCTCTATTATCACTCACTCTGCATATTGCCAGAGTTCTCTTTCTCCCCTCGCGTCTGCCCCCAATCGCTTCTCCCCCACGCCTTATCCTCTTGCGAGGTTGCGTGTGGCATGATTTCCCTCGTGTTGGTCAGGCCTGACGGCTCTATGGATGGGCGGTTCACCTCCCCATCCCTCATTAATTCCTGAGGAGCCATCTACCTACAAGCCTACGAGACATTTAATTCGGGGCCAGCGAGCCGCTTTTGGTTCTCTGGGCCAGTGAAGTCCAAATACGGTATTGATTTTCGGTGGAAGTTAACGCCACCTTTCAAGGTGCCTTCCACCAGCTTTCTGCAGCCATAGTGGTCTCTTTTCAGCATATCCCCTCTCAACAGTCCTGCAAAATAAATTCATAATATTATTCACATTCATCAACCTTTTCCACAAGGTCCATTCACATCACATATTCACATTTCTGAGTTTGCCATAGTTCTTGGCCAATCCAGTTATTTTTACAAACTGGGGGAAATAGGGTGTTACAAGAGCATTGTTGCAGGATTTATCACAGATTTTGCAGTAGATACAACAAAGTCTTACAGTGCAGCAGAACAAGAGTTATTGAAGGGACCTTGAGGTAGGTATATTAGATTGTTGTATACTTCTATTAAGATATTACTATATAACAAAGGTGTAATGACAATGGAGTCAGACAGCTAAACTTCCTTGCGTGCATGGGGGAAGGGGGGAAGCATTAACACGAGAAGGAGGAATGGAAAAAGAAAGGGATAAAGGAAAGAAGGAGGAGGCCTCGGACCCAATTATAATGGACAAAGACCAGATCAAGCGGATTATGGAAATAGCTGGAAAAACACGTAGTGGAGTACCCTACTAATATAAGGTGAACACCAAGAAGAGAGTCGCAGTCACGAGGGAGGGCTTGACAAGTGATGAAGAAGAGGTAGAGGATCTCTGGGTTGTGGAGCAGATTAAGGAAATCTTGTGCGCGACATATGAGAGGAATACGAGAGGTCCAAGAGCGATAATAAAAGGTAGCACTCCTATCCATATCAGTGTCAGTGTGGAACCCATAAACCCATGTGCGACTAATACACCAAGAAGAAAAACACCATTTAGACAACCGGATTTTAGGAGAAAGAAGACAACGGAAAGTACATCTACATAAGGAGCAACAACCAGGGGATCCAGTTCAGGAAGCATTAGTCAAGTATCTACACCACGTGGAGGTAGTAGTTCATCATTTAAGATGGCAGGACATGATCCCACCATCAGGTTACCGAAATTCAAAGGAGAGGCATCGGAGGACCCGGAGAAGCACCTGTTTATTTGTGAAAATATCTGGGAAGCGAAATAGATCACAGACAAGGACACTAAACTTGCGTAGTTAGTTATCATGATAAGAGATTTCACACTGGATTGGTACATGAGTTTAGTCGCAAACAGTCAACCAAGGACAACCAAAACGATTAGAGATATCAAAAAGCTATTAATAAATGAGTTCCAGAATCCTAGTTCAAAGGATCAATACATGAACGAGATGATAGAGATTAGACAGAAACCAGGAGAATATGTATGGGAGATTGACCATAGATTCAAACGATTGAAGGGAAAGCTAAAGTATGTCATGACAGATATGCAACATAGGCATATGTTCATAATTCACTACTACCAAACTTAAATATATGTTGCGACAACAAAAGTTTCAGACATAGGCAGAGGCTCTTCAAATAGCCCTACAATTGGAAGAGAACCAATATCATAAGATAGATCCAGCCATAGAGGAGTTGAAGGAGGATCTGAAGAACTTAACATTCCAGCTAAACCAGAACAAAGGTAAGGACAAAAGAGAATTTGTTTGGTGTACCACATGTAGGATAGAAGGACACCATAAGAACGAATGTCCAACATTCGCATAGTACATGGTAGAAGGAATGCCAAACCCATTTCCAACAGGAGGACTATGGTGTGAGATCTGTAAGAAACAAGGACATGATCCATATCACTACCCAATAATGCAGAAGTACCAAACAGTTCCTAAGAGCTCATATTGCAACTTTTGCAAGTTAGTAGACCATGATGACAAAGATTGCAGGACCATGGACCTCATGAGGGAAAGAACATCAGATGCTTACACGGTGCAAGTAGAAATGATGATCAAGCAAGCTACACCATGGTTTAACTAAGTACCAGCCCAGTATAACACTGTGCAACAACAATATAACATGACGCAGCCATAGTACAATACCGCACAACCACACTATAATCCTGCGTAGTATAACTAGTTGCCTCAGTACAATGCACCATGAGGAGATCGAGTTCGCTAAAGAGGTGGAGGAAGAGAAAGACGAAGCTTTGGAAGAGGCAAAGGACAAGTGGTATGCCACAATTGTTAACAACCGAGACACTATGCAAGAGAATTTCCACTTCCACTCGCAACGTGTATGTATTGTCACGCATCAGATCATGACACGGAAGAATGTCCTACACTATTAGGGAATATCCAGGAAAAGAGAAATCAAAACAATCAGAATGTTCAGTGGATTTTGGTGGAAGCAAGGGATGAAGGAAGAAACATCAACATAGTTACGCGGGGAGGAGCTAAGACAGGAAACAACGTAGTAAGACAAGAGCTAGCACAACACCGATGGGTGAAGAAGAATGTTGAACCGAAGAAGCAGTTTGATGCGTAGAACGAAAAGGAGATATTCAAGTAGGCCAAACAAGAATTCATGAATCCAAACATTGCATCGACATCAATTGCGCAACATAATAAGGAAGTACTATCATACGAGATGCATCCATCGTTGGATCACACCAAAGAAGCACAGCCCCTGGCACAAGTAAGTACGATTAAGAGTTTTTTGGAATCATGTGTTAAACTACTAAATGATTCATCCTTTGTTAAAGTATTACAAAATATGATAGAAAGATGTAGCACAGAGGCATAAGGAAATCTAGAATAGAAAACAGTCAATCATCTACATACAAGGAGGAGAACAAGCAGAGAATTTAGACTAAACGCTAACAATGGAGATTTCAACATGGGAGATATTCTATTGGATTTAGGATCCGAAGTAAATGTGATACCCAAAAAGACATGGAAATGTATGGGAGAACCCACATTAGGATACTCACATGTTCAGTCGAAACTAACAAATCAACACAGTTTTCTACCAATTGGAAGACTAAAAGGAGTGACAATAGATCTGGATGGAGTACGTACTAAAGCTGATTTCAAAGTATTAGAGATAGTGGATGGCACAACACCTTATCTGACATTGCTTGGATTGGATTGGGTGTTTGAAAATCAAGCCATAATCAACTTAAAGATGAGGAAGATGACATTCGAGTAAGGAGAATATAGAGTCATTGCGCTATTGGACCCATCTGAAGGGTAAAGGTTTGTAGAACCTACTTTCTTGGACCTAGAGGAAATTAACCAGTTGTACAGAACAACTGCGCGAGAAGAATATTATGTGAACCCAACTGCAGATGGAGTACTTAGTTGGAGAAGCATCACCTCATGTGTGTCAGACTCAGATACGGGCTTAGATAATTGGCAGCAGAGGTTACATGAAGCCTCCACAAGAAGATGCACAAGAATAGACCGCGTTGTAAGATGGGTAGGTACGGAGATAAGGGAACCTCCCAGCTTCCATGGGGTGAATGACTTAGAAACATTCTTAACACGATATGAAGATGAAGTTTTAGAAAATAAGAGGCTCTTATCCCTGGATATAACACTCAAGGAAACACCTTCTAGATGGTGGGGTGCGCACAAATAGACAGTTAAGGACTGGTACCAATGTAGGCAATTACTGCGCATCAAGTTTGGCACAGAATAGGGAAGAAACCAACTGCAAAAATATGACAGAAAGGGGGCACCAGCAGAACACTTGGAGAAGTGTATAACACTATGGAGAAGGACACCACCAGAGGAATGGTCTCATCATTTTGTTCACACATTATAAGGGGATTCCAACAAACTGGTATACAGACCAGGAATTGCACAGAGGAACTACCAACTATTTAGTATTACAATAGAACTTTATAGTCACTTTCTCATTTGAGCATGAGAACCCCAACATAGACTCGACACTTAAACAAATCACAGGGGTGATATTCATTAAAGAACCAGAAGTTGAACTCATGACAGAAGAACAACAACAAAACATACAGACGGTAAAAGAACTACTGTCATGCTACCATGTGCAGGAAAAAGCACCAGAAGAAGATGACTCATGAAACATTCAGATTGCGGAAGTTGAAGGTGAAAGAGAAGTAGAAGGTCCACCTCTGGAATCAGAAGTATTTGCTATGTTGATCAAGGTGAAGAAATTCAACATTAGGATAGTTGAGAATCTCAAAATGGCTAGCATTGGAGACTACTGGGATGAACAAACAGTGGAAAGCATAACAGAGTTACTGCGCGAGTACAACGACCTGTTCCCGACAACATTCACAAAAATGAAAGGCATAGCAGGAGATCTAGGAGAAATGAAGACACCTCTCAAATCTAAGGTAAGGACGATCAGATAGATACCATACAGACTATACCCTATATATAAGCAAAAATTCAAAGCCAAAATCAATAGGATGTTGGAGGCTGGAATCATAGAACCTGTAGAGGAATTTGAATGGGTAAGCCCTATGGGAGTTGAGGAGTAAAAAAAAGGGAGGGATAAGGATATGTTTCGACCTAAGGAAGTTGAATGATGCATGCCTACATGACATGTTCCCTACTCCTTTGACAGATGAGGTGTTGGAGAATGTAGGAGGACAGGAAGCCTATTCATTCACCGACAGATTCTCATGATACCATCAGATCAGGATAGCCCCAGAAGACAGGTACAAGACCACTTTTTCCATAGAATGGGGATCCTACCAGTACACAGTCATGTCGTTTGGACTGAAGAATGCACCAACAATATTTTCCAGAGTAGTCATAGTTGCATTCAAAGAATTCATCCACTAGTTTCTAGAGGTATATCTGGATGATTGGACAGCCTATAGTATGTTGAAAGACCATGTAGGGGTGTTGAGGCTGATGTTGGAAAAATGCAGGCAGTGTCAAATATTGTTAAACATAAATAAGTGCATCTTCGGAACACCCTTTAGGATATTATTGGGCCATATAGTATGCAAACAAGGCTTGCTAGTAGATCCTGTCGAGATTGCAGTAATTGTTAATATACCACCACCAAGATCAGTATGTTAGTTAAGAGAAACATTGGGACACATAGGATACTATAGGAAAATTATAAAAGGGTATGCACAGATCACTACGCCAATGGAAAATTTTTTAAGAAAAGACAACAAGTTTCAGTGGGATGAGGATTGTCAGCGCGGATTGGACACTCTGAAAGAGAAGATGGTAACCACACCAATACTAGCATTCCCAAATTGGGAAAAGGCATTCCATGTGCATGTAGATGCATCAGCCATATCACTTGGAGCTATTCTTGCGCAACTAGGATCAGGAGAATTGGACCAACCTATAGCATTTGCTAGCATAAAACTGTGAGAATCGGAGTAGGATTACAATACCACAAAGAGAGAAGGCTTAGCTATGGTCTATGTGCTTCAGAATTTCATTCATTACTTACTAGGAAAACATTTCAAGATGTTTACAGACCATTCGGCTCTCAAATACCTAGTCAACAAGACAATGTTGGGAGGGAGAATTTGTAGATGGTTATTATTGTTCCAGGAATTTAACTTTGAAGTGATAGTCAAACCAGGGAAGTTGAATGTAGGACCTGGCCACCTGTCAAGGATCACTAATGGAGAGGAACCTATGAATCTAGAGGAAAACTTTCCCAATGCACAATTATTTTTAGTCCAATTAGCTGATGAATATTTCACAGACATCGTTCAATACTTGAGTATAGGGACTGCGCCACAAGAATTCAACACCGCATAGAAGAAAAATCTAGTAGTTAGGGCTTCAGAATATCAATTGATCGCAGGAAACTTATACAAGATGGGTGCCTACAACATCTTGAGAAGATGTGTACTAAAACATGAAAGACCTAGGATTTTAGCAAAATCCCATGAGGGAATAGCAAGAGGACATTATGCAGGCAAAGCTACCACGCAGAAGGTATTGCGCGTAGGACTATGGTGGCCAATTGTTCACAGAGACTCAAAGGACTACTGCCAAAGATGTGATGTATGTTAGAGGGTCGGTAAACCAAATATACGGGTTGAGATGCCCCTAACACCACAAGAAACCTTGCAGGTATTCGACTAGTGGGTGATAGATTTTATGGGACCAATTAACCCACCAACAAAAAGATCAGGAGCGAGGTACATTATTACTGCGACAGAGTACTTAAAAATATGGGTAGAAGCAGCACCAGTAAAATATTGCAGCGCAGAGACAACAAAACACTTCTTGTTTGAGAGAGTGATCACTATATTTGGATGCCCAAGAATTTCGATGAGTGATCAAGGCACACACTACATTAAAAACACTATTAAGGTGATGACTGAGGAGTTCGAAGTTTATCATCAAAAGAGTACACCATATCATCCTCAAGCAAATGGAACAATGGAAGCCTTTAATAAGATCCTCAAAAATGCACCGACAAAGATCTGCAATATTAATAGGGACGATTGAGACTTGAAGATACCAGCAGTAATGTGGGCATACAGGACCACATGCAAAAAATTGACATGACAAACACCATTCAGATTGGTGTATGGACAAGAAGAAACGGTGCCATTAGAGTTTTTGGTACCTAGTCTATGTGTAGCAACAATTACAAACATGGCAGAGCAAGGTGCAGTACAAGAAAGGCTAAGTCAGCTGATGAACATGGAAGAAGATAAGATTCTAGCAGGGTTTCACCAATAGGTACAGAAAGCAAGGGACGAAGTTTGGCATGATAGACATATCAAGAGGAAAAATTTCAAGGAGGGAGACCTAGTCTTGGTATACGATAGTAAATCTCTTCAACACCCAGGAAAACTCATAATGCATTGGTTAGATCCATATGAAGTATAGACTGTCACAAATGGGGGAGTTGTGCAGTTGAAGGGTTTGGGAGGAACAAAACTCAGAGGAATGATCAATGGGAATCGATTCAATCTATATAGGGACAATCGACCTTCTAGCACTTAAAAAA
>JASDQU010370801.1:24184-38054 GCA_032191745.1 Picea mariana
GTAATAGACCTAGTGTATATGATCACATTCCTGCAAACCTTCCTTAACTTTAACAACAAGAGACTAGCATTTTCATCAAATTTTTCTTTAGTCTCACATGCCTAGTTTTGGATTAGTCAACAACCCTAACTTGAAGTAATCATAACTTTGAACCTATAATGTATAAAGATCTGAAACTGATACACAATGTTCATCAGTGTTTTTAATGCAATTCCTCCAAGTTTCACTACTTGGAACCTTTCAGAAAATGAGTTATAGCAAAAATGGCATACCTTGTTGAATTTTGGCTTATTCTAGAGAGCGACCTTGTAGAGCGTGCCTCGCACGAAATATTCATTGAATTGATCTAAAACTAATAAAAAGAATACTGCAAGTTGTACCCTAACCAACACATTTGGTCTCACTTAATTTGGATTTGTTATGAAGAAGTTATGACGTTTTTACCCGAAACACCTGTTTTTGACTAGTTTCGGGACTAGCCACATACCACCGGAAATGGCATGACAAGCACTATCCATCTAGGATAGTTTCCCTGAAAAATTCATTGTCCTTAATCTCATTATTCCACAATTAATCATGGGTTCTCTTACTCCGCAAAGCGTCTTCCCGTGAGGGCTTTCACCATAAGGGGAACACTTTGGAGTTCATCCATATTTACTTCTTATCAACCATGAAAAAACAATAATGAGTCATATTTACATCAAACAATATTGGTTCCATTACCCAAACCTTTGTGCTACGGGGATTTATTCAAGGGTTGACATCAATGACAACCAACCTTAATCAACAAATGATTCATCTATATATTTTTCCAGCAATGCATCATATACCAATGAAACTGCATCGATCCATCTTCATCGTGTATCAATGACAACTCATTGATCCATCTTCATCATATCAATGTCAACTTATTGATCCATCTTCATATATGCATTATCATCAAGGACAATACATATTACATTACATCAATCATCAATCAATCAATCCTTTGGCATCAATCAATCACATGACATCAATCAATCAAACCATTAGCATCAATGACAACATGATCCAACATTTAGATGTCAAGGGCCCACACTCTATATGATGATGACCTGCCTTTGGAGGCCTAGAGGACACCTTGGAGGATCTTTCCCACCCCCTACATGCCAAATGACTTGCTTCAAAGGGGAAAAATGCCACCTTTTGGGGGCTTGACGTCACCCAGGCTAGGGTTTGGTGGTGATGATGGACACTTGGCATGTTTTAAAGGAAGAGGCCCATGGATTGTGGAAAAAAGGTTTTGGTTGAATACTATTGACCTTTGGAGGCCTAATGTTCCCTTCTCCAACTCAACGACTTGACTAAAAGTGCCAAGAGTTCCCAAAAGAAGGTTGATGTCATGTTTCTAGGGTTTCTTTTATGTGCAAAGTATAAATTAAATAATATTATTTTTGTAAAGGGGGGAGATAAGGTTTGTTGACCCCTTATCTTGTGTTTTATCCCAAATTTTGTAGAAAAACTATGTTTAGAGGATTTGTATAAATAAAGATCATCGTTATTTCATTTTTCATCATAGCTCTCCCATTATGAGAAGACTAATAGCTAAAAGTTTCTCTAGACTTGAGCATATTTGGTATCTCTCTCTCTTGCAAATGATTTTTGGTGTTATCTCTTGGTGAATGGATGAGGCTAATTGGTGTGCATATCTTGGAAGCTCTTTTTCTTGCTTGTGGATGGTTTTATCTTTGTTGGATGTAGGCCTAGTCAGGAGAAAAGGTTATTTTTTGAAGAGAAGCATGTAAGGAGAAAAGAACAACTGGAAGGAAAGGCAGCACGTGTAAGGGAAGCAGGCAAGGTGCGCATGCAAGGAATACCTAATGACGTTAGGGTTAGTGTTTTTTTAATGTATTTTAATGGATGATGAGCCAAGAATATAAATAGGTAGTACTTAGAGGAAGGGGATATATCAGACGAGAGGAGAGTCGACCGAGGAGGAGAGAGTTGTAAGAAGTATACTACTCAGTAAGTTGGTGAGATAGGGAAGCAATGAGTGACTCGATATTGAAGGTTAGATCGCAGGCTAAGGAGTTTGGTGCAATCTAGTCAGCCTCATAGGGATCGAGGAGCCTGTTGAAGAGAGTGGAATCTAAGATTGTAAACATGCGCAGTGTGATATATTACTGAACCATAATAAAGAGCTTGAGATCCAGATCTTTGTGGACATAGACCAGGAGGGGGTGAACCAAGGCAACACATGTGTTATGTGAATGAATGTATGTGTCTTTATTGTTGTTAAATGGTGAATGTTAGATCAATGAATTAACTAGTTAGATCTGATATTTCACATGCATGAATAGAATGATTGTTATAATCAAATGTTAGACTGAATAAATAAAGATTACAAGAGACAACTGCAGATATCCACTTATTCCCAGGTTTAAAACACCTAAGTATTGCAGCCACCCATAGAGATATCTTGCGTGAGACTGTGCAGTACACTCTGGGTGTTGTGTTGCCTTCTAGTCTTCCAGAGGGGCCGATAGTTTTAAAGGGATTTTATTGGGAGCTTATCAAATCTGAACCAACGTCAATCTATTGGTTGTGGAGCCTGATTATCTTCCTGATTCAGAGGTCCTTTCTTTCATCCATGTTTATACCCCANTTGCCTTGTAAATGTATATTGTAATTTCATTGTAAATCTGGACCGTTCATTATAAGGTCACAGATCTAACGATAGAGATTATGTTAGGGTTTTTTTCTCTAGAAGGCAACCCTCTTTTATGAGGGAAATGTATTATGGCTATGGTTGATGGCGAATATTGTATTCTGAGAGAGGAGACTGTGAGAGAAAGAAGAGGAAGTTACAATGAGTTTTGTTCTAGGTTGTATCCCTTCATGTGTTGGATAATAATAAAGGAAGGACCTAACAATTTCTTTGGTGGACGTAGCCCACACTGGGTGAACCACGTAAATGTGTGTCTCTCTTGTATTGTGTATCTTATGTGTTTTGTTTCCACATTTGTTTTATTTTATTTCTCCGCGGTCCTATTTTTCTAACACAATCTATGATAGTAAGGTAGGATCATAATAACCCATAAAGAATCCTAAGTAGGAAAGACAAAAACCAATAAAGGGTAAAAGCCAACAAATGGTTTCATTGTCGATTGGATGGAACAGGATGGGATTGAGTATATGATATTTGAGGAAGACGCGTCAAAAGAATGTCAGACTAGATGACAATACGTTGAGAGAATGAGAATCTAAAAGGGGATGTTGAGACCATGGAATCCAACAAAGGCATAGATAGAGAGCTGGTTGAAAACAAAGGAGTTGGATTTTGCTCAAAAATATAACAGAAACCCGAAGTTGACACTACGCAAATATATGGACAAGTACGTATTCAATGACTTACATGAAGTATTTTTCTATGATTTTCTGCATGTATTGCAGAAGTGGATAAAAAGGTTGAAATATAACCATCCCACAAATTGGATCAGACAGTTAGAGTGGAATCCTGAAGAGATCGTGAAGTTACAATGAGTTGATAATAAGTTTACGTGGGCAGTAGATTTCTGGTTAGATAGCATTGTTGCAGGATTTATCACAGATTTTATAGTAGATACAGCGAAGTCTTACAGTGCAGCAAAACAAGAGTTCTTGAAAGGACCTCAAGGTAGGTATATCAGATCATTGTATACTTCCATTAAGATATTACTATATAACAAAGGTGTAATGACAATGGAGTTAGACAGCTAAACTTCCCTGCGTGCATGGGGGAAGGGGGGAAGCATTGACACGAGAAGGAGGAATGGAAGGAGAAAGTGATAAAGGAAAGAAGGAGGAGGCCTTGGACCCAATTATAATGGACAAAGACCAGATCAAGCGGATCATGGAAACAACTGGAAAAACGCGCAGTGGAGTACCCTACTAATATAAGGTGAACACCAAGAAGAGAGTCATAGCCATGAGGGAGGGCTTGGAAAGTGATGAAGAAAAGGTAGAGGATCTCTAGGTTGTGGAGTAGATTGAGGAAATCTTGTGCGCAACATATGAGAGGAATATGAGAGGTCCAAGAGTGATAATAGAAGGTAGCACTTCTATCCATATCAGTGTCAGTGTGGAACCCATAAACCCATGTGCGACTAATACACCAAGAAGAACACCACCATTTAGAAAACCAAATTTTAGGAGAAAGAAGACAGCGGAAAGTACATCTACAGAAGGACCAACAACTGGGGGAGCCAGTTCAAGAAGCATTAGTCAAGTATCTACACCGTGCAAAGGTAATAGTTCAACATTTAAGATGGCAAGACATGATCCCACCATCAGGTTACCAAAATTCAAAGGAGAGGCATCGGAGGACCCGGAGAAGCACCTGTTTATTTGTGAAAATATCTGGGAAGCAAAACATATCACAAACAAGGACATTAAACTTGCGCAGTTAGTTATCACACTAAGAGATTGCACACTGGATTGGTACATGAGTTTAGCCGCAAACAGTCAACCAAGGACAACCAGAACGATTGGAAATATCAAAAAGCTATTAATAAATGAGTTCCAGAATCCTAGTTCAGAGGATCAATACATGAACGAGATGATAGAGATTAGACAGAAACCAGGAGAATTTGTATGGGAGATTGACCATAGATTTAAACGATTGAAGGGAAAGCTAAAGTATGTCATGACAGATATGCAACATAGGCATATGTTCGTAATTCACTGCTACCACACTTAAATATCTATTGTGACAACAAAAGTTTCAGACACAGGCAGAGGCTCTTCAAGTAGCCCTACAATTGGAAGAGAACCAATATCATAAGATAGATCCAGCCATAGAGGAGCTGAAGGAGGATCTGAAGAACTTAACATTCCAGCTAAACCAGAACAAAGGTAAGGACAAAAGAGAATTTGTTTGGTGTACCACATGTAGGACAGAAGGACACCATAAGAACGAATGTCCAACATTCGCGCAGTACATGGTAGTAGGAATGCCAAACCCATTGCCAATAGGAGGTCTATGGTGTGAGATCTGTAAGAAACAAGGGCATGATCCATATCACTTCCCAATGATGCAGAAGTACCAGACAGTTCCTAAGAGCTCATATTGAAACTTGTGCAAGTCAGTAGACCATGATGACAAATATTGTAGCACCATGGACCTCATGAGGGAAAGAACATCAGATGCTTACACAGTGCAGGTATAAATGATGACCAGGCAAGTCGCACCACAATTTAACCAAGTACCAGCCCTGTATAACACTGCGCAGCAATAGTATAACACTGTGCAACAATAATATAACATGGCGCGGTCGCAGTACAATATCGCGCAACCACACTATAATCCTGCGCAGTATAACTAGTTGCCTCAGTACAATGCACCACGAGGAGATCGAGTTCGCTAAAGAGGTGGAGAAAGAGAAAGACGAGGCTTTGGAAGAGACAAAGGACAAGTGGTATGCCACAATTGTTAACAACTGAGACACTATGCAAGAGAATTTCCACTTCCACCCACGACGTGTATGTATTGTCGTGCATCAGATCATGACACAGAAGAATGTCCTACACTATTAGGGAAGATCCAGGAAAAGAGAAATCAGAACAATTAGAATGTTCAGTGGATTTCGATGGAAGCAAGGGATGAAGGAAGAAACATCAACATAGTTATGTGGGGAGGAGATAAGACAGAAAACGACACAGTAAGACAAGAGCCAGCACAACACCAATGGGTTAAGAAGAATGTCGAACCAAAGAAGTAGTTTGATGCGTAGAACGAAAAGGAGATATTCAAGTAGGCCAGGCAAGAATTCATGAATCCAAACATTGCATCGACATCAATTGCGCAGAATAATAAGGAAGTACTATCATACGAGATGCATCCATCATTGGATCACACCAAAGAAGCACAGCCCCTGACACAAGTGAGTACGATTAAGGGTTTTTTGGAATCATGTGTTAAACTACTAAATGAATCATCCTTTGTTAAAGTATTACAAAATATGCTAGAAAGATGTAGCACAGAGACATAAGGAAATCTAGAACAAAAAACAGTGAATCATCTACATACAAGGAGGAGAACAAGCAGAGAATTTAGACTAAATGCTAACAATGGAGATTTCAACATGGGAGATATTCTACTGGATTTAGGATCCAAAGTAAATGTGCTACCCAAAAAGACATGGAAATGTATGGGAGAACCCACATTAGGATACTCACATGTTCAGTTGAAACTAACAAATCAACATAGTTTTCTACCAATTGGAAGACTAAAAGGAGTGACAGTAGATCTGGATGGAGTACGTACTAAAGCTGATTTCGAAGTAATAGATGGATGGCACAACACCTTATCCGACATTGCTTGGATTGGATTGGGTGTTTGACAATCAAGCCATAATCAACTTAAATATGAGGAATATGACATTCGAGTCAGGAGAATACAGAGTCATTGTGCTATTGGACCCATCTGAAGGGTAAAGGTTTGTAGAACCTAATTTCTTGGACCTAGAGGAAATCAACCAGTTGTACAGAACAACCGCGCAAGAAGAAGATTATGTGAACCCAACTACAGATGGGGTACTTAGTTGGAGAAGCATCACCTCATGTGTGTCAAACTCAGATACGGGCTTAGATAATTGGCAGTAGAGGTTACATGAAGTCTCCACAAAAAGATGCGCAAGAATAGACCGCGCAGTAAGATGGGTAGTTACGGAGATAAGGGAACCTCCCAGCTTCCATGGGGTGAATGACTTAGAAACATTCTTAACACGATATGAAAATGAATTGTTAGAAAATAAGAGGCTCTTATCCCTGGATATAGTACTCAAGGAAACACCTTCTAGATGGTGGGGTGCACACAAAGAGACAGTTAAGGACTGGTACCAATGTAAGCGGTTACTACGCATCAGGTTTGGCATAGAATAGGGAAGAAACCAACTGCAAAAATATGACGGAAAGGGAGCACCAGCAGAACACTTGGAGAAGTGTATAACGCTATGGAGAAGGACACCACCAGAGGAATGGTCTCATAATTTTGTTCACACATTATAAGGGGATTCCAGCAAAATGGTTTACAAACCAGGAATTGCGCAGAGGAACTACAAACTAGACAGTATTACAACAAAACTTTATAGTCACTTTCTCATTTGAGCATGAGAACCCCAACATAGACTCGACACTTAAACAAATCACAGGGGTGATATTCATTAAAGAACCAAAAGTTGAACTCAAGATAGAAGAACAACAACAAAACATACAGACGGTAAAAGAACTACTATCATGCTACCATGTGCGGGAAAAAGCACTAGAAGAAGATGACTCGCGAAACATTCAGATTGTGGAAGTTGAAGGTGAAAGAGAAGTGGAAGGTCCACCTATTGAATCAGAAGTATTTGCTATGTCGATCAAGGTGAATAAAGTCGACATTAGGACAGTTGAGAATCTCAAAATGGCCAGCATTGGAGACTACTAGGATGAGCAAATAGTGGAAAGCACAATAGAGTTATTGCGCGAGTACAGCGACATGTTCCCGACAACATTCACAAAAATGAAAGGCATAGCAGGAGATCTAGGAGAAATGAAGATACCTCTCAAATCTGAGGCAAGGACAATCAGAAAGAGACCATACATACTAAACCCTATATATAAGCAAAAAGTCAAAGCCAAAATCAATAGGATGTTGGAGGCTGGAATCATAGAACCTGTAGAGGAATCCGAATGGGTAAGCCCTATGGGAGTTCAGGAGTTAAAAAAGGGAGGGATAAGGATATGTGTCGACCTAAGGAAGTTGAATGATGCATACCTACATGACCCGTTCCCTACTCCTTTGACAGATGAGGTGTTGGAGAACGTAGGAGGACAAGAAGCATATTCATTCACCAACGAATTCTCATGATACCATCAAATCAGGATAGCCCCAGAAGATAGGTACAAGACCACTTTTTCCACAAAATGAGGATCCTACTAGTACACAGTCATGTCGTTTGGACTGAAGAATGCACCAATAATATTTTCCAGTGTAGTCATAGTTGCATTCAAAGAATTCATCCACTAGTTTCTAGAGGTATATCTGGATGATTGGACAGTCTATAGTATGTTGAAAGACCATGTAGGGGTGTTGAGGCTGATGTTGGAAAAATGCAGGCAATGTTAGATATCATTAAACATCAATAAGTGCATCTTTGGAACACCCTTTAGGATATTATTGGGCCATATAGTATGAAAACAAGGCTTGCTAGTAGATCCTGCCAAGATTGCAATAATTGTTAATATACCACCACCAAGATCAGTACGTTAGTTAAGAGAAACATTGGGAAACATAGGATACTATAGGAAAATTATAAAAGGGTATGTACAGATCACTACGCCAATGGACAAATTGTTAAGAAAAGACAACAAGTTTCAGTGGAACGAGGATTGTCAGCGCGGATTGGACACCCTAAAAGAGAAGATGGTAACCACACCAATACTAACATTCCCAAATTGGGAAAAGGCATTCCATGTGCATGTAGATGCATCGGCAATATCACTTGGAGCTATTCTCACGCAGCTAGGATCAGGGGAATTGGACCAACCTATAGCATTTGCTAGCAGAAAACTGTGAGAATCGGAGTAGAATTACAATACCACAGAGAGAGAAGGCTTAGCTATGGTCTATGTACTTCAGAATTTCAGACATTACTTACTAGGAAAACATTTCAAGATGTTTACAGACCATTCAACTCTCAAATACCTAGTCAAAAGCCAATGCTGGGAGGGAGAATTTGTAGATGGTTATTTTTGTTCCAGGAATTTAACTTTGAAGTGATAGTCAAACCAGGGAAGTTGAATGCAAGACCTGGCCACCTATCGAGGATCACTAATGGAGAGGAACCTATGAATCTAGAGGAAAATTTTCCCGATGCACAATTATTTTCAGTCCAAGTAGTTGATGAATATTTCACAGACATCATTCAATACTTGAGTGCAGGGACTGCGCCACAAGAATTCAACACCGCGCAGAAGAAAAATCTAGTAGTTGGGGCTTCAGACTATCAATTGATCGTAGGAAACTTATACAAGATGGGTGCCTACAACATCTTGAGAAGATGTGTAATAGAACATGAAATGCCTAGGATTTTAGCAGAATCCCATGAGGGAATAGCAAGAGGACATTATGTAGGCAAAGCTACCGCGCAGAAGGTATTACGCGCAGGACTATGGTGTCCAACTGTTCACAGAGACTCAAAGGACTACTGCCAAAGATGTGATGTATGTCAGAGGGTTGGTAAACCAAATATACGGGCTGAGATGCCCCTAAGACCACAAGAAACCTTACAGGTATTGCACCAGTGGGCGATAGATTTTATGGGACCAATTAACCCACCAACAAAAAGATCAGGAGCGAGGTACATTATTACTGCGACGGAGTACTTGAAAACATGGGTAGAAGCAACACCAGTAAAAGATTGCAGCACAGAGACAACACCACACTTCTTGTTTGAGAAAGTGATCACTATATTTGGATGCCCAAGAATTTCGATGAGTGATCAAGGCACTCACTTCATTAACAACACTATTAATGTGATGACTGAGGAGTTTGAAGTTTATCATCAAAAGAGTACACCATATCATCCTCAAGCAAATGGAACAGTGGAAGCCTTTAATAAGATCCTTAAAAATGCACCAACAAAGATCTGCAATATTAATAGGGACGATTGGGACTTGAAGATACTAGCAGTACTATGGGCATGCGGGACCACATGCAAAAAAATGACATGGAAAACACCATTCAGATTGGTGTATGGACAAGAAGAAATGGTTCCATTAGATTTTCTGGTACCTAGTCGATGCGTAGCAACAATTACAAACATGGCAAAGTGAGGTGCAGTACAAGAAAGGCTAAGTCAGATGATGATCATGGAAGAAGATGAGATTCTAGCAGGGTTTCACCAAGAGGTACAGAAAGTAAGGGATGAAATTTGGCATGATAGACATATCAAGAGGATAAATTTCAAGTAGGGAGACCTTGTCTTGGTATACGATAGTAAATCTCTTCAACACCCAGGAAAACTCAGAATGCATTGGTTAGATCCATATGAAGTATAGACTGTCACAGATGGAGGAGTTATGCAGTTGAAGGATTTGGGAGGAACAAAACTCAGAGGAATGATCAATGGGAATCGATTGAATATATATAGGGACAATCGACCTTCTAGCACTTAAAAAAAAAACACAGAAAGGACTGTGCGCAGCAACAGAGGGGTTACCGCGCTAGACATCAAAATATAGCAACCAGCTAAGAGAGGGGTAGCATGCCGAAAAAAGAATGTTCATGTGAACTCGGAAATGTTAGCCTGATGGAGAAAGGACCAACAATCAGAAAAAGTTGAAAACGATGGAAATGGAGGGTACAACAAATAGGCACCAACCAACGGCGTCCATCAAAATTAAATGTCAAGAATGATTGATGGGACGACACATTAATCGCGCCAATTGGCGACGTCAAGGGAATTCAATGACAAGTACGCAGGAAGCGCCAATTCATTCAAAACACAATTTGGGTAACGTCTCTAAGAAGTTTCACACGATTACTATATACGTTAAGCACATGGGGATTGGAATGGTTATTGTGAAATTGAGAAAACCACAAAGCGACAGAGTATACAGAGCAGAGAGAGAGACTTTGCAGGAGTTAAAGAGCAAACTAAGCTCGACGAAGACCAATTTAACCACCATGGAACCACCCAAGATAGGAGCCTCGAGCCAGGCCTGCAGACAAACTTGAAGAAACCTTAGAGCACCTCAACAACAATAGGGAAGTGAACAACAACCACCATGGCCTATAGAATTCATCAACTTGGACGAAATCACATCGCCCAAGATGGAACCAGGAAGCCCCACACCGGTGGTGGAGGAAACCCAACAAACAACACCAGTGGGCATGGATATTGATATGTTGGAAGTGGGACAGAGCTAGTAGGCCGAGGATATAGGAAATCCTTCGTGCCCTGAAAAACCTAAAGAAGCCCTGAGGGTTAATGGGATAGTCCTGAACCAAACAGAAGTGACCATGCCAGAAAGGTCACACACAGCAACGCCAAAACAATTACAGGAGGGCATAGTAGAAGATGTCACCGACCAGGCAAAGGCGTATACAGAGGAGAGAACAATGGAGGTTGGAACCTTGAGTCAGCCACCACAGCAAAAGGGAAAGAAGCCAGTAGAAAGATCACCATGTAGGAAGGTCGTAACAACCATAGTCTTATCGCACATTCTGGAAGGGGTGTGTGTCGCGGCTAACCTGTTAGGCCACATGGAAAAACTATTGTACTTAGATCATGATGTGACCAACATGGAGAATTTTCAAGAGTTTGAAAACAATTTTACCTGGATACTGTCGGTATAAGACACTTCAGCGAACCAATCAACCAACCAAAACAGTGGGCAGTCGGATTGGCCAACACCGGGATTTTAATCCTGTTGGAGATCCCTCACTTTGGAAGGGGTCGTGACGTAAACAATTGCATCAAGTAGCTGATGGAATTTACCCATGGAGGATACCTATGGGTGGAAGATCCTGTCTCGATAGACATAGAGCTCATTGTGTATATTATAGGACTGTCATCTCGAGGGGAGACAGACTTACCCACCCATATAAATAGGTAAAAAGCTAGGTGAAAACGCGACTAGGGTAACGTGGGCACCCGCACAATTCCTCGATGACAAAACAAAGGATATGGAATTGGCTGAAGAAATGAAGAAGACGTATGGCACAGAAATAGGGTCGCTCAGAATCATCATTAAGTACATCAATGAAGCAGCAACCAGGTTGGCCACAAAAGTCATGGCATGCAAGTTGCTCAAGAAGTGTCACAAAGAGGAAGTCCATGTCAGGGTTGTTGTAGCTACAACACAGTGTGTGGAGGGCACTATACTTAAATGGGCCCCATACTTGTTCAATCTGTTCCTTGAATACTGCAAGGACGCGTAGGACCTGGGGACATAATTTCACTATTCCTCGTTAGTCATCGTGATTGCCTTGGTTGGATGGAGCGAGCCTAAATATACATACTTTGCTGAGATATCCACTCATTGTCGCGCAGTGTGATACCTATTATTGGGGAGCACTTCAGACCCCAAAAACAAAAGGGAAAATGCAGGCATGTTCGCAGGGTATTACAACGACCTACAGGAAAGCATTGCCAACGCTTAGCAGGTTATGCCAGAAGTGGTCACATAATATCAGGTCATAGCCAACTTTAAAGCAACCAGACATGTAGTATGGATCCAAGCATGAAAGGATCCTAAGAAGGAATGGCTACAACTATGGTACTGCATCAAGGAAGAGGACGTAGAGATGGCCATCAAGGATTGGCAAGATGAATAGAGAGTTCCAGTATTGAATCAAGAGATTTCCACAGATAAGGAGGCTGAGGCAGGGCAAGAATAGACACTTCAAGGAGACAAAACGACGCCCAAGAAGCCAAAGCCAAGACAGAAGTCGAGTCAACAGAAGAAATGGGGTGCGCCCAAGAAAGGTACCCATGCGGGGAAGAAGAACAACACCCAAGCGCCGCAGGAACAGGAAAAAGAGACTGAGACGGCACAGGGGACCACATCAAGTGCCACTCAATGGGAGCAAGGCTAGACCAAGAGGCCAATCATACACATGAGGGGTGTGCGCAAGAAAGCTAAGGTGCACAAAACAAGAAAGCTAAGGTGCACAAAACGCCACCAGAATACACAATCACTGAGGATGACATAGACCTCATGGCCCAAATGGTCCAGGACCCAACAACTAAGGATTTTGACGAAGCCCCTCGCCAAAGAGATGGGATCCAAGAAGAGTTGATCGACATGAGGCAACTCCTAGAGCAGATCAGAGAAACGTGGAGGGTAGGCAGAGGAATAGAATCAGTCCCCGTAGCATCACAGACAGGAGCCAAGGTTGGGTCGAGCGAGCAGGAAACAATCCAGACGATAGCATAGGCAAGCTCGACTTTTCACGTTACACCTAGCATGCTAGGCATGGATGAAATTGTGGGCGAGACATCATTGAAAGATCTGGCACAAATATAGTTGGTAATGGGGCGGATACCAACCAAGGCATTATATAAACTGCAAGTTAGCGTCACGTAGAAAGTACAGTCACGTGCACACACAGACGCAGTAGAACTGCAGCAGACGAAGGACAACAAAGAAGAGTTGGAGTTGGTGCTCGAGCAAGTCAAGCTTGAGGCCAAGGACGAGAAAGGTTACGTGGATAGGCTCGAGGCTAAGGAAGAGAAATATTGCATGGATAGGCTCAAGCAGGGATTGGCTATAGCCTATGGCAAAACTCTAAAGAGAGCACAAACAACAGAGCTCGCAACGATGCAGAAATATGATCAGATCAGATTGTGCAAAAAATCGATCAATACATGCAGGAGATCGAGAACCTTTGGGAACAATTCATCCCTACCACTCCCCCAGAGGTGAAGGAGAAAAGGAAGTAGCAAGGTAGATAAAGGAAATGGAACGATAAGTCTGCACCACTGCCGACTTGTTTGACAAAGCAGCACAATTATGGACAAAGTTAGAGGAGGATCAACAGGTCCAGCAGTGGGACCAAGAAGAGGAGAAGATAAGCGCAGCTATCTAGGACCTCAAGCAAAGGCAGAAGACGATGTAGATCATTGAGCACATCAAAGGGGTACATGATATGAAGAAGTTGCAAGAAGAATTCATAGTCGTGTAGACACAGAAGGAGGAGCGACAATCTCAAATGAAACCTCTTCAAGAGCTAACAATGGAGGTCATTGTGTAGGCAAAAGAGGCAAAGAAGAACATGGAAAAAATTCAGGCAGATTGTGCAGAGATGATCAACAAGGAGATTACAACGCAAGTATTAGACGCACTCACAGAAAAGACCATC
>JASDQU010370801.1:40614-51668 GCA_032191745.1 Picea mariana
GTAAGTCGATGATCCCCTCGTGTACTAAGTTCTGGATGTAGTGCATGTGGATCTCGATGTGCTTCATTCGCTACCTCTAAACTAGATCTCTGTAGAACTTCAGAGTGCTCTGGTTTTCACATCAGATGACGATCGGTCAATGAAACTGAATGCCCAACTCAGTGAGAAAATGTTGTAGCCACATAGCATGAATGGTTATGTTAACTACCCCTATGTACTCTACCTCAGCTAAAGATAGAGCAATGGCAGCTTGCTTCTTACTCGACAAACAGATAGGCCTGGAACCAAGACTGATTGAGTAACCAGATGTGGACTTGTGATCAGTGTTATCGCTAGCCCAGTCGGAATTAGTAAACCCGATGAGATCTAATGTAGAGTCTATTGCATAATGAATCCCAAAGGTGATGGTGCCCTGTTCGTATCGAAGGATGTGCTTTGCAGCTTTCCAATGTAGCTCATGCGGCTCCTACATGAACCTGGAAATTGCGCCAACTGCATATGAGAGGTCTGGTCTGGATTTTGTTAGATACAACAAGCTCCCCACTAGTTGTCTATACAGTCTGTTGTCAACTAGTGGAGTCTCCCCACCATCCTCAAGTTTCAATCCCGATAGGAAAGGAGTTGGAGCAGACTTGCATTCTGTCGTGTGAAATCTCTTAAGAAGATATCGTACATACTTGGCCTGAGATAGTTTGATGCCTGATGCATCCTGACTGATCTCAAGTCCAAGGAAGAAGTGTAATGGACCCATGCCCGTCATCAAAAACCTGTCATGTAGAATTCTCTTGACTGCAACAATCGTTGAAGTCGAGCAACTGGTGATCAACAAATCATCAACATATAGAACTAAGAGTAGAAGTGAATCAGTCATCTTGAGCATGTAGACATTTGGGTCTGATTTACAACATACAAAGTTCAGTGACAACAGGTAGGAGTCCATCTTGGCATACCATGCCCTCGGAGCCTGCTTGAGGCCATAAAGGGACTTCTTCAATCGACAGACCAAATATGAGTCCTGCATAAATCCCTGGGGATGCTCCATATAGATCTCCTCAGAGAGATCACCATGAATAAATGCATTCTTCATGTCCATCTGATGTAATTCCCATCCCTTGGTTGTCACTATGGCAAGTGCCAAACGTATAGAATCCATCTTCGCTACTGGAGCGAAGGTCTCATCATAGTCAATACCATGAACCTGCTGAAATCCTTTGGCGACAAGCCTGGCTTTGTATCTGTTGATTTGTCCATCTGTTGCGCTCTTGGTCCTGTAGACCCATCTGCATCTGACAAGTTTCCTCCTAGAAGGAAGGGGAACCAGATACCAAGTCTGGTTCTCGAGGAGAGAGTCGTACCCCTCCTGTATGGCGGATTCCCAAAAGGGATTTCTAGCAACCTCGCCATAAGACTATGGATTTGAAGACTGAACCAAGAAAATATGCCTAGAGGGCAATGGTTCAAAGGTAGTGAGTGCAACAGAAGGCTCCTTGAAATCAGATCGAATCCTCCTAGTACCGGTTGGATCAACAACGAGATCCCTTGCATCCTGAAGAGTAGTCTGTGCCCACTTGGGCCTCTATTTTGGCTCTACAACTGCATTTGGATGCTCTGACTCTACATCTGACGGTATTGACTTTGAATCTAAATCATCTGATTCCTCTGAATCAGAACTCTCATCTGAAGAAGAGTCAGCATGTGCATGATCATCATCTTGGATAGGTGGAAGAATGAAGGTGTCTGCATGTGGTTGTTGAGGTGCATGCGATACACTTTCCTCAAATTGGACACTTCGCTCAATGATGATCTGGTCCGAGGAAAGATCAATAAGCCTATATCCCTTCATACCATCGGGGTATCCAACAAAAATGCACTCAGTGCTATGTGAATCAAGTGCCATCCTCTTTTCAGAGGGAATCTCGTCCCATGCACGTGAACCAAAAATGTGAAAGTGGGTCACTTTCAGTTTGAGGCTGCTCTAAGCCTCGTAGGGGGTCTTATCCTTGACAGATCTATGGGGAGATCTGTTTTGGATGTATGTTTTACAATTAAGTTCTTCGGCCCATAGTCTTTGTGGTAGTGACTTTGCATGCAGCATGCAAGATGCCATCTCCTTTAGAGATATGTTTTTCCACTCAAAAAATTCGTTTTGTTGTGGAGTATAGGGAACGGTGTGTTGCAACTGAATCCCTGCCTCATGGAAAAGATTATGGATCTAATGATTTATATACTCTCCCCTGTTATCAGTTTAGAGGACCTTGATCTTCTTTCCAGACTGTGTCTCAACCAAGGCTTTGAAATCTTTGAGGTGTTGAAATACATCATAGTTTTTCCTGAGAAAGTAGATCCATGTAAAACGTGAGAAATCATCAACAAAAATGAGAAAAAACCTCACTTTGTTGATGGATGGATGCGGAAAAGGACCCATAAGGTCACTGTGGATCAGATATAAAGGTGCAGAAGCTCACTGAGACTTTCCTTTGTCAAATTTCTCTTGAGGGTGTTTTTCGAGAACACATCCCTCACATACTCCCTTGGAGAAATGGATGTCTGGTAGACCATCAACCAATATATGCTTGCTAAGTTGTTGCATGTATCTGAAATTCAAATGTCCAAACCTTTCATGCCATATCCTACTACTTTCATCAACATGAGTAAGAAGTAAAGTAGAATCAGGTTCAATGAATTCAGAAAATGTATACAATCTAGACTGATGATTTACCTCACCGGTAGCAACCCTAGAGATGGTTTGCATGTCATAGATGTCCATGGAATTTGGGCTGAATATGAATTTCTTTCCGGTGCCAGAATTCGTCATTTGATACATAGAGAGAAGGTTGAAAAAAAGTTTGGGAATGTGCAGCACATTCTCGAAGCTTCCGTTGGTGAGTTCAATCCTTCCTTTGTCGGTGACTTTGACAGAAGAGTTGTCCCCCATCAGAATAGGAGGAACTTTGCATGCATCCAATGAATAATATGTTGCTTTTGATGCAACCATGTGATGTGATTCTCTTGAATCTACGATCCAAGCATCGAAAGATGAGTTGATGGCAATCAAGGCATGGCAAGAATTGCCTTTCTTGGGATTCAACTCTTTTGGCTTCTTATTCTTGGCACTCTCAGGGATGCAATCTCCAAGGTTGTTTTGTTGAAGTATTTGAGACATTAGATCTATTTTCTTTTGCATGCATGTGGATTCCAAATGGAATCCTTTGTGAAAGTATGTGCATTTCTCCCCTTTTCTTCCCTTTTCCCTTTGGATCCGGAGGCATCGTTGAAGGGTTTTGTGTACCCTTCCTTCTTCAGATGTGCATGAGATTTTCATTTATCTTTATCTTTAGATTTCTGATATTTGTGGCTGCCATCATGCACAGTGAGTGCATGCGCCCTTGGGCCTTTGATTGTGCCCATGTTGATGAGCTTGGTTTGCTCTTGTGTCAGAGATTCAATAAAGTCCTCAAGAGAAGGCATCTTACAGGTGGCTCCAGAGACGAATATGACGTAATGGAATGTGGATACGAATACAAAGAATTCAAGACCAATCTTGGAGAGAATGGTGAGAACCATTTGTTTCTCCTGCTTCGATTTATCAACCCCCCAAGCTTTGAGTTGCGACAGTAAATCCTTGAATTTTGTAAAGAAATCTTGGATATTGTCGAAGCTTTTTGGATCCAATGTGATCAGCTCCACCTCCAGCATGTGTCCCCTCATCTCATCATGTTTTCCAAAAATCCCTTCCAAGGTGGTCCAAGCTTCATTGTGAGTCTTACAGAAAGATATATGAAAAAGGAGATCAAGAGAAATAAGACTGCAAATTGTTCCAAGTGCCTCATCCATGCGATTTAAATAATTGGATTTTTCTATGGTTGATGTCGGTTTTGTATCTGTATTCAAGGTTAACCTGTACCACCCTCTGGTTCGGATATGTATGGCTATTTTCTCCTTCCATGCAAAATAGTTTTAAGGTGTAAGAATGAATTATTTTTGGAAATCCATCTTGTTGTTGTCTTCAATCTTTTGTACCTACAAAAAATTTTGGTGTAGCTTTTTCTTAGAAGTCCATCGACTCTGATACCATGTAAATGTGTTGAACCTGCATAGAATATATATAGATAAACAATAATACACACATTTTCAGAGAAAATTTGACAAATAAGAAGGAGAGAAAGAATAGAATAATTCTCATTAACCATTATGAATAATGAATAATTTACACATGATATACTTTGTATAACTCAATGAGTGTGCACTGGAGGAGAACCAATGCTCCATAGTGGTGGTCTAGAGTGATCTGGACACACACCAGCAGTTACAGGAGTGAACTGCCACCTAGTCTAGTCTCTCAGGCAGTTATGGGAGTGAACTGCCACCTAGTCTAGTCTCTCAGGCAATTACGGGAGTGAATTGCCACCAAGTTGAGTTAACTAGTCAAATAGTCTTCAGTTAATTGACTGAACAAAGAGTAGTGAGGAGTTAACTCAGGAAATAAAGGGTAATGTGCCAATCTGGTGATGATCCCAATGTTGCATGGTGACAAAACCAATGCAACATCTAAACTCAACTCAACTAGTCAAACTGAAAGAGAATATTCTCCAGGTGGAATATTTTCCCCTAAAATATAGGAGACTGGATAATGACTAATTATGACTAATAAACAAGGAAAAACCTTAGAAAAAATAAATCCTAGGTGTGTGTGAAGTAACTCCAATATTTTCATTGTGTTGCAAATTGGTGAACTTTTGGTTGGATTACTTACCTATTTTCATGATTAAAAGTTGTTTCTGTAGAAAATCACTACTACAGACTCTTTTCTTTCATAAATATACTCTAAAAGCTTATCATTACAACCATCTAATACCACTAAATTTGTGCTAAAGTGTTGAGAACTTATCTACATGTTTTATGCTTCAAAACTCAACTAATCTTTGATGCTTTAAGTGGTTAAATATGCAGTAGTTACTTGATTTCATTACTGATATATATATATATATATTCATTTACTGTTGTAATTAGGGACAACAAGATTAACTTTCTTGTCCACTTGACATATATCTCGTACAGTTGGTTTGTCTTGTGTCTCATGTAGGAACTATCATCATATGTAGGTGCTTGAACTTATTGGCAACCATTGACTACTACCGAGACTCATTTCCAACACTCCTTCCATATAGAAACTTGACCTATAGGGGAATTCATTTCATCATCTCAATTTTTGTGTCATTTCCCCCTAGGGTCACCCAGGATTCCCCACTTGAGGTGATCACTTCACCTCTAAATTTACGGGAATACCCATCTGAGGTGACAATGCGTAGGTGTTCTCTTAGTTGTCACCATATTGTGGTTTGGGTCGGGCTTTGTCGAACCTACAACTTGTGAGATAACAAGATCGATTGGCCAAATGAGAGGAGGTATAGCATGCAGTAGTTACTTGATTTCATTATTGATATATATCTTCATTTACTATTGTAATTAGGGACAGCAAGCTTAACTTTCTTGTCCACTTGACATATATCTCATATAGTTGGTTTTTCTTGTGTCTCACGCAGGTACTATCATCATCTCCAAGTGCTTGAACTTCTTGGCAACCATTGACTACTACCAAGACTCATTTCCAACTCTCCTTCCATATAGAAACTTGACCTATAGGGGAATTCATCTCGTCATCTCACTTTTTGTGTCATTTCCCCCTAGGGTCACACGGGATTCCCCACTTGAGGTGATCACTTCACCTCTAAAGTGACGGGAATACCTATCCGAGGTGACAGTGGGTAGGTGTTCTCTTATTTTTCTCCATATTGTGGTTTGGGTCGGTCTTTGTCCAACCTACAACTTGTGCAATAATAAGATCAATTGGCCAAATGAGAGGAAGCATAACATGCAAAGATTTCAAAAGATAGTGTTCTAAAAAGGGGTCGATGAAAGCATTGGGTCGGGGGCACAAGAAAAGGATGAACAATGAATAAGCAATATGGCTTGACCTGACGGGGTTGTGTAACAAGTATCGATTAGGATGTCGACATCAAGCGTTGGGTGATGGAAATGTGTGTGTATGCAAGCTTGGTTTATCGCCCGATGCGACCATCGATCCTTAGCTAAGATATTATGTTGAAGAGTTTACAACAGTTTTATATTGATGTCGAAGCATCGAGTGCACGGATCCTGGGGACATATCCACTGTCCGATCAAGAACACAAATCAATCGTGGTTGCCCAGTTTGTCAACGAAGGGGGGTTTCCTAGAGCTTATCCCATGTGCCACGTATAGGATGCCACCTCGACTTCAGTACAAACCATGATCAGATACCACATCACCATTCCTACTATTCATGTCATCACACCACATCAACTCCCACATCTACCTTGTAGCCACATTAGATGTTGCATCACAATACGTACTTCCACGTTAGCATTCCACGTCTTTGTGCCACACCCTCTCTATTACGCATGTGGCCACCACGACAGTTGTTTCATTGATCACCACGACACATGCCATGTCATGAGTGTACATATGGCTATTGACGATCAAGGGTGGTGTTGTGGTGAGTTGTTTGGTGTTGTATGCTCATTCCAGCCGACGTCGATGAACTCGTCGAGCAGCGGCTAGATCAATCATTCGTTCCAGATTTCACACAAATGTTTCCAACCAATGGATGATGATATTTTACATGGGATACAATACCAACCATCTGATCAAAGGCCGGATTAAATCAGAACCATTGAAACACTAACCTTATGTCTTGCACATTCCTCGTGGTGTTAGTGGGCCCCTCGACATATCAGCAAACTAGTCTACTAATCGAGCATTAACATGTCATTTAAGTCTCGTTCCATCCAGCATGTCGAACATCCATGTCACCAATGCACGTGCTAATCCCACATCACTACTATATGATTTTGAATGTTCATGGTTGGATCAACATTGGCGTTAAGTCACGAATGAGTTGCTCATATATCTCAAACTCGATGAGTTCAAAGCGCGCAAAAACACCTTTTAAAATCTTCGATAGCTACTACCACACATCAAATAATCCTTTAAAGGTCAGTGGAGAGTACATTTAATGTATTAAATTCCATAATGTTGCAGGATTTTCCCCCATGGTCGAAGGTTTGGTAGATTAAACCCGCGTTTTCACACAAATTGCTTCAATTTTTAACCAAGTGAAAGTCGATCATCATTTTGTGTGCTTGCATACTTACTCTCGCTCTAAAAAAATGAAGACTTTAGCTCTTTTTCACTCGTTATCCTAGGAGAGTTTTCACTAACTAGTTATCACGAACACGTCACTTGTTTTCATGTAAGTATTGTTTTTGTTTGCTCCTGCATTGCTTGGTGACAGGTATGTTTCATTCTTTGTAATCAAGCTTTGAAGAGTAATGCTTTGTCATTTACATTCCTTTGAAATTGCACTGCAGGTACAATGCCTCCCAGAAGAGCCCCTACACTGGGAACTCCTAAGAAGTTGGGAACTAGTTCACTGAATATTGAATTCGGTTCCATTTATGTACCCCTACAAACAGAATATACCTCTATGTCAAAGGGCACATAACCACTTATCAGACTCCCACCTAAGAAGATTTCAACATTGGTTTCATTATTCGAGGATACAAAGCCATGTACAAGAGTTGAAGCCTCCACCAAGTACCAATTCCATGTTAGAATGATTTATTTACCAAGTTCAACGACAAAGAATACCCTGAGTCAACCCTCCACAATAACTTATAACTAAGAGAAGTAGATGATGCGATTTTTCCATTAATTAGGAAGTCATGGTTACACTTTGTAGCCTCCAGGGCTTTGATTATGCCTTGTGTGGAACTAGTAAAATGGGTTATCAATCACATTGATGCCCAGAAATGCAGGATTGTCAATGATAAGGTAGAATGTAATGGCTCTTTCCTCCCTGAAGATGTTAGTACATACTATAAATTCCTAGAGCCTGGTGAGTCCCTTACTAAGGATTTTCTGACTACCTTCTATTAGAAATATGACACTAGAAAAATACTTGGAAACTGGTGGAAGGAGGACAAGAAGTTTGTTAACCAATCCTCTGGGAGATATGCTATCACCAGGATAAGGGATCCTTACATGTATTCCATGGTTCTTCTATGCAAACTGAATGGAGAGAAATATTGGTCGCAATTCTTTGAAGCTTGGTTGCCTTTGGCATACCATGTAATCATGTGGGGAAAATGTTTAATTGGGTAGCTATCATCTCAAAGCAGCTCAACCTAAAAATTGTTCAAGCCCAGTCACCATAGCCAGGCACTCCCCTTGCATTTCACATGGTGTATTTCCTTCTAGATGTGTTGTGTGCTCAAAACACCTTCTCATGTATGTCACTTAGTTGGAAGGTTGTTCAGCCTCCAGTACATGTGTATTTCATCATGATATGGGAGAGTAAGTACAAGAGATTTTAATCCCATATTTGTGACTTTTTCATGGCCGGGATTTACTTTCTAATCTTCAGGCAATAATTCCCTAGGCTATCCAAGCAAGCAAAAAATATTCTTGCATGCATAAGAAATTGATATATGAAGGAAAAGAACATTTAGATTAGGGTTTATGGAGCCACCAATCCACCTCACCTATTACATGTTTATGTACCTGATAGGTTTGTAGTTGGAGAAATTTGTTACTAGACTATAATGCAAGGATTCAATGCCTCCCTGGTTAAGGAAAATAAGACATTGTTCATTCCTTATGGATTCCAGGTTGGATATTATGTAGTGAAGGATGCAAAGCATGCCAAACAAGAGGGACAAGTGCACTTGGAGTACAGGTTCATGACTAGAACATTTATAAAGAATGATCCTAAGGGCTTGGTCCTCAAGCATGTTGATCAAGTATTCTTAAGTTGGCTATATGGTCATGAGAAATGGAAAGAAGAACTCTTCATTGAGGATGCTCAAGACTGGAAAGAGGTAGAGAAGAGGAAATATAACCATAAGATAAAAAATAAAAAAAATCCTCCCTATCTCTCGAGGAATAGATCAAAATGGTCAACCAAGGAGCTTCTTCTAGTAAAGAAGTTGACAAAGAGAAAAAGGAAGAGGCAGAGAGACTTAAAGCATAAAAATATAAACATGCCCTACAAGCAGAGCAGGAGAGGATTCTTAAGGAACAGAACAAGAGAGGAAGTTGCAAGAAGAATAGAGGAAAAAAGATGAGGAATATGTTGCTCAACAATTGCCGACAGAGAAAAGGAAAAAGATGAAAAAGAAAAAAGGAAAAAGGAGTTTGTAGAAAAGAGAAAGATGGATCATGAAGAAAATGCTCGGTTGGAAGATGAGGAGTTAAGGAAAAAGAAAGAACGGGAATAAGCAGATGCGCTAAGGAGGATTCAAGAAGAAGAAAAATAGAAGACGAAAGAGGAACCAGATAGGATAGAGAAAGAGAAGGTTGAACAAGAAAAAAACTTGAAAGAAACTCAAGAAAATTATGCCACGGTTGCAAAGGTTGTTGAAGTGATTTATTTGACAAAGGATGAGAAATAAGTGTTCAAGGTTGGTGTCCCCATCTTCAATGAAAGTACAAATAAAGAGGAACCTCCAACAAACCTAGTAGGTGAAAAGAAAGTGGAAATAGGTAATGACAACAATGTGCAAGACAGTCACTCAGACAAAGAATACACCTTTGAGACCAACAGTGAGCAAGATCGAGGTCCACCTGGTGGGAAAGACTTAGAGGTACCCTTTTCTAGAATCCAGGGAGGAAATACAAGTGTTGAAGATATCCGGTTCGATAAAGATGGTGAGCAAGGCCAAAATGCAAATAATGGTAATGGTACATGTGGTGAAGATGCAAAAAATAATGAGAAGAACAAAAAATACATCAACAACACACCTAAGTAGACTCTAGAGAAAGATAAAGATGTTGAGAATCCAATTGAGAGCTTCATCAGCCGAGGAGGAAAAGAAAGGAGAAGATGCTCAAGATAAAACCCAAGAGACTTCCACAAATGAGGCAAATCTTGGAGAATGAGATAAAGATGAAAAGAAGGATTCTCTAAGAAGGTAATTATAGACACTGAGAAGGAAAAGATGTGCCAGATATTTTTAATAGGTCTTTCCATATCTCATGCCTCGCTAGATAAATCAGTAGAAGAGGAAGGAGAACCGGAGCAGGTCAAGAAGGAAGTGGCCTCTTGTTACACATCAAAATTACTCACTTCAATAGTGTCACAAGTGTCGTCATTACAAGTGGTGTAAGTGTCGCATCTTGTCCGCAAGTGTCGCATCTTGACCACAAGTGTCGCAAGTGTCACAATCATTATACTACCACCTTTCCTATGTTGTGCCTCTAACGACATCACAAGGACACTTAAGACACCTCAAAGACTAGTTTTGAAGAAGAGAAATCAATTGACAAGGAGTACAAGCCTTTTGCCACTGGAAAAACCACTCAAAAATGGATTTTGGAGGGCAACGCTCCCCTACCCACTGTCAGGGAGTGCCAACACTCCCTGGGCCTCTTTGGGGGAGCATTCAAACACTCAGTGTACCCTTTTGGGGGAGAGCTACCTTTTTTGAGCGGATTTTTGGTTTGTTGAGCTAAAACAGAGAAGAATCCCCTCAATTTCTGAAGGTGGTTGGATTTGAATAGAAGGTCAAGGCATGATCTTAGGGAAGATCCTCAACTGAAGGAGAAGAATCCTCAACTTATCCCAAATATCTCTCAAGTGGTTGGGCCTCTCCAAGGTTATATAAGGAGGCCTCCTCATGGTGAAAGGGAAGGTAGAGACTAGAGATTGATACCAAACGTATGATCCTATAAGTGGTATTAACAAAAAATATATGGAGATTGAGAATTACACCAAACTTATGATCCCATAAGTGAGATGTCATCAAAGCAATCAGTGTAGATTACTTGAGCAAAGGGGTTGGACAAGGAGAACTGAAAGAAGATGTTGCACCTTCATCAAAGGATTGTAAGTACTTTTACTTGTTCTTATCAATATATCAATGCTTGGCTTGTTTATTTCAAACTTATGTTTGTTCCACATGAGTTTGTCTTCAGTAGATAGATCTATATTTGAGCTAATCTCAATAGAATAGGAA
>JASDQU010370801.1:51817-62631 GCA_032191745.1 Picea mariana
TGTTAAGAACTTTTCTGTCTTGGCCTTAGGAGTCTAGAGACCAAGAGGGAATCCGCTTGTCCGCGGGAGGATTCACCTGTAACACCTCCCTCAAGCATCAAGTACAATACTATCAAGAAGCTAAGGGGGTATAAAATTTAAAGAAATACCTTCTGGAGGAGCATGATAAGCGCCTCAAGGTACATGATGATTTGGTAATGAAGGCACTTTCTCTTCAAGAGGAATCCTTTATGTTTGGGATCACATATAAGGACATTCTTAGGTGGGCCAAAAAGGGCACCAGAGAATTGGATAGAGTTGAGTTCCTCCAAGAAGTGTAAGGAGAGAAATGTGTTGAAGACCACAACATAGAAATCCTATTGGATGAATGAATGCCTCAAATGTATTCAAATACAAAGCACTGGGTGAGTATTGTATAAGAGTTGAAGGAGAAATTTGTAGAAGAACGGGAGTAGTGTAATCGGGTGTGGGAAAAAGTAAATCAAACAATGGCCAACCTCCAATTCCCAACCTTCGGTTCTTCTTTATATTTTCAATCTATAAACAATGTATCGACGGGCTTACAGAGAGGCGTTGTTGAGCACAAAAACAAGGTAAAAAAGATAACAACTGTGGAAAGGGGACACACGCAGAAATACGTCGTTGATCAGATTAAAATCATCAATCGTTTGGAGCAGTTAACAGGTAGAATGTAGAAGTACACTGGTCAATTTCGGAATGACAAGTATGCATTGAGCATGCCAATGGACCAACATCGGTTTCCATATGGAGACAATTGCACCGAACTTTGATCTCAGTGGACCGAGCATCTGGACGAGCATGTGAGCCCCAAATCACCCGAGTCATCTTGACTCTATTTGTTGTTATGTTTATTTTTAGTCGTTGAATTATTATTTTTAGTTTGAAAAAGTTTCTATAAGTGGAGGGGTTCGCTCCATAGAAAAGCACTTTTGGAAAAACAAATCTTTTATTATTGTATTGAAGAACTAATTTCTAGAGTTAAAAGAGAAGCTTTTCAAGATCCCATAATTTTTATTGAACCATTGTGTGTGGTGATCGGAGAGTGGATTGTTCTATGCTCGATTGTCGTGTTTTTTTCTTTTATGTCTAGTAAGATTTTCCTTTTTACCATGTTATCTTATTAATTGTGGATGTTGCCATTATCAATTTCATATCCTATTTAAATATGTATTTCAGTAAGTGCTTGGATTTATTTAATGATCAGTGATCCTAGAATTATTTCATGATTACTGACAAGCTTACAGTTGAACACTTATGTGCATGTTAGATAGTAGCTTACTAGACCTTGTTGAGAATTATTTCTTGGAATTTTATGAGTTGGTTGTTCGTTTATTCTATATTTTCATTTCCTTTAAAAGTTATCTTTAAGAGAAGTCACATACTTACATTATTTACATCTTTCTTTTAAGTGAACAATTGTTAGAATTGTTTCTTTGAAGTCACATATGATTGTTATTGTGCCTTACCTAGGAGGTTATCCCCTTGAGCAATCCTCTGTAACAATTAGTAATTTTATTTCAAGCATAAAGAAAACCAATCCCAAAAATTAGAAAGAGAACAAAAGAGATACACTTGATAACTCTTAAATCCCATCGAACGGTTGTTGAGCCATTAATCTGGAGGATTATGCCATACAAATGGGGAAGAGTCTAATTGATCCTCATCCTCGGTGTAATCCCTCATCCTCGAGTTTAATCCCACCTGTTGAGTTAAATGGAATCCATCCCCATCAATAGAATTAACGCTGGAAGGAGGGCTTTATGCATGGAAAGCCATACAAACAACCCACATAAAGTAAATCCAAATACTGAAGATAATGTGTTGATGGGAGGAAATGCAAAATCCCCACTCAAGCATTTTCGAATCTCATCAAGCTAGGTGAGATAGACGGGTTTATAACCCTAGGCTTATAGCCTGTCAAAAATCTCAATCAAACCTCAAGAAATAGATTCTTGAATCTGATGATTTTTATAAATATTTAAATTTTGTGCTTTTTATATGAAATAAACTAAAGAATAGAAAATGTACTTGCAAAATGAATTTACAAAAGTATCTGAATAAGAAAATGCAAGAAAGCATAAATCTGGATATCAATATACAACAAGTCTCATAAATGAGAAGAAATCAACAAATAAATTTATTTATCTCAAACTGAGTTACAGTGCAGTTTATCTTTTCAAGCGCCTGTGAGAGTTTGGATCAAGATTACACTTAGAAGTCTAATATTTTATTTGACTTATACATAGACGTCTGGTGTCAAAATTATGAATACTAGAACATAAAACTGAATTGAATCAATCCAAGCTACAAGTGCATCGTTGTCTTGACTCTGCAAAACTAGCATTAATCAGCACTAAAATAAATTTAGAACTTCCAACTAAAACCAAACAGACTTTCAAGAAGAATGAATGACCTTGGAGCATGTCAACAGTCAATGCTTCCTAGTCCTTTCCTCGCCACCTTCAGAATAACCCTACTATAAAGAAGATATCTTAGCTCTAAAGAAACTCAGAATGGAATGCATGAATAGATAATATTCTTACTTGAGGCAAGAGCAAACCTTATCAAAAATTTTACTTTTGTATTTTCTCCTTCTCTCTCTTGTCTTGTTCTCCTTCTTTTATATCTTCAAAATTTGTTTGAGTAGTTCAAATACCTTTTGTTTAGAAATTTAAATAACTTTAATTAGGAGAGGATAACCTTTATTTATAATAAGGGTAATAAATATTAAATAATAGGTGGGGTCCTACTAAGTCTTTGTTCCTTTATTTCCAACATTTCACTTGTAACACCAAAATATGATTTGTCAATTCAGTTTAGCCTGAGTGGTTTGTACCAAGGGGTGTTTTCCCCCCCACCCAGGTTCAATTCCCGCAAGTGACATGTTGAGCTCTTAAATGAGCAAGCTATTGAAAAAGCCTCGACTTTCTACAAAATCTGGTTTACCTTGGGTACCATCCTCGAAATGAGGGAAAGTGCCCAGTGGGTTTCCCTAAGCTCTATTCCAAAGTAAAAAACAAACTCCAAAATATGATTAAATACTATAAATATATCAACATCATGAAATTTATTAAAAAAGTAATACATATAAAACATACCAAATCCAAAAACACTTGTATCTCCCAAAAATATCAAAATGGCATGATATTTAAATTTCTCAAAAATAATATCATGTGTTTGCTACCCATCCAAAATGTGCATCAAGCGTCTAAGTGAAAATGTCATCATAGAAATAGAAATAAATCAGAAATAATATTTCTTTTGAGATGATTTTTCTCTTTTCCTACTTCCTTCTGAGACATCAAGCCTGAGTTTAGTTAAGTCTTTATCATAAGACTTATTTTCTTTCAATTTCTCTATCTTAGGGTGCATATCATTGAAAGTGATTTCTCTCTTATTATTGTCTGCTTTGGCTGAAGGTTGTTTCTAATGAAGGGAAGAGGATTGAAATGTCTATGAGATTGGTGATTTGGAAGGTTTTTTTCCTTTATCAATTCGGGGTTCATTGGGAAACACTTTGTAATTTCTAGGAACTGATTGGGCCATGGAGGCAACAAAAGCAACATGTGGAATTGATTGTAGAGGAGGAGGTGGTCACAAAGGTTTATCAGGCCAACGAGCTATGCCAGAGGGAGGGTTTATGGGATTATTGTCCCAGCCATCATTGGCAGGCTGCACATGAGGTTCAATGAAATCTACAATACTAGGATGTGATTGTAGGGGAGGATTAGGAGGAGCTTGAGGTTATGGCAATGTTGGATATCCAACAAGGTCTATATAGCTAGTTTGTACCAGTTGGTTAAACTCTTCATAATCGACATGAAAATGTATTGAAAACCTCATTTTCTTGTGTCTCCCCTGTTGCTAAAATACATTGGGCACTCTTCCTCTTATGCCCACGTTTCCTCTATTTTCACTCATGTATCTTCCTCAACTAAAAAAACTCATATGTATGCATCATCATTCCAATTAGTAAAATACAAGACATAGTATAGTAAACATCTAATACAATTTTGTTCAAAATGAATTAGCCAAGGCTTTGAAAATGACAAAGTAATTCAAACATGCAAGGGAACAATGACTAGGAATAAATGTAAACAAGGAAGAAAATCCATATTTTGACAGACAACCTTTTCATTGTTTTGATTTTCAAAATCCAAACTGCACACCTCTTCACAAAATTTTCTTCATATGAACAGTCTATTATCTCTTTGAACAAGAGAAATGCGTGAAAATTTAATAAATAAATGACAGAGATACAGTGATAAAGGGCGTGTAATTAGCAAAAAATGATATGAAATGAAAGGAATATATGAGAAATGTATGTTCAATGTTCATACACAATCAATCATTTATGTTCATAAAACTGTATATTTTTTCTTTGTAGAGCTAATAATTTGTAAGAAATTCCTTTTACAATATTCCTAAACAATTCTCCAAAACAATCCACGTATGCCCATATTTTTCTTTTATCCAAATTACATTCTCAAATTGCATAATAATCTGAGTTTACAACATTCAAATCAAGATGAGGAATTGTCCATATATCATCCTTTGACTAGAAAATAATTTCAATGCCATATACAAGAACAAATCATAAAGAGACCATCCTTAAATGTTTTTCTTAATACATATTTTATATTACATAAACATAGGGAAAATGTCATAGAATTAAAATGAAATGTGATTGGGAAAATTTCGAGGAATTCACAAATGAAAATAAAACATAAAAAAGGATAGGTCTTCTAGTAGAACTTTCAAGGGGTAAAACTTTATATATCAAAAAGGTTGAAAAATACTACATGTTGAAGACTTTGATTTGAAGATTAAAGACATGAGCCATAAAAACTATGTAGTCTTCAATAACTCTCTAGGGAAGAGTCTCAGAAAACGAATATGATTCTAATATGGGTCATTTAACAATGTGCAACATGCTTATCTTATGGAATTACAAAATTCCAATGGCATAATTAAACGAGAAATTCAAATGTAGTAGCTCTTATAAGTAGGTTACAAAATTCCAATGGCATAATTAAACGAGAAATTCAAATGCATTAGCTCTTATAGACAAGCACGGGGCTCCCAAAGACCATAAACAACAGAAAAATCCTAGAAGTAGAAACGAGGATAAAGGTTAGTTATAGCCCTATCCTCAAGGTTATGACGCCAACAAAAATAGAGTGGCAAAACATTGAACCATAGGAAAGTGAAGAGGGGTAAATCTTGAATGGATTTACTTACAAAAGTGAGGAGGCAATTATCTTCAAGTTGAACCCTTATTTTGCTTTAAAAAAAAACTCCGCATATACTATATTTGAATCCAACTAATGGTGCATACAATACTCTGACATTCTTGACTAATTTTTCAAATTCATGAGGCCTTAGCAACCACATCAATAACTCGATTCACCTTATACTTAATATACTCCTAAACGGAGCCACTATAATTTCCACCCTCGTTTTAATGCAAGTATCTATCTTCAAGTCCATGAAGGATGCCAAATTGATCTTTGCTTAATAAGATATTCTCCACATAATATGTCAACCATTTTTTAATCTCTATTTCAAGAAAATGGGAAAGATTTTCGAATTATGCACCAAAAGAAGCTTTAGTTACGACCAATTTAGCCCTCAATTCACCTTTTGTGTGTCATTTTATATGAGAATTGAGCCTTTTAGTTTTTCATAACTACAAGTACTTTGAAAAGACCCAAGATCTCTTATGTTCAAGACTATCACAAATTGCTACTAACTACTAAAGAATATCAATCCTAGTATCCCAACTTCTCTATATTTCTTCCAATCCAATGTCACAAGGAAGATTATCTCTTTGTCTTTTGTAATGATTAATAATCTTTAATATTTTGATGAATGTATCCACATAATTTTCATTAAATCCTTCATCTTAACTAAGTTCAACTTTTAAAGTTTCCTTGAGCAAAAGCATTCTACTAACCAAAGTGAGGCATTATTGATAATTTCCCAAAGATTAATGAATGTATCTATCTTATCTTCCACATTACTTGATACAACCTTTCTAACCCCAAACAATAACTCTTGAGTTGCATTTGCTTTGTTGGATCTCTCTCAAAAATCTCCTTGTGTGTCTTTTGGTGCTTGGATAGTGAGAGGCTCCGCAAATAAAGGCTCTAGTTTCAACATCCTCTCCATCTTAACCAATCTTCTTTTCAACATTTAAAGCTCTTCTTATTATTCATCTATAGCAATGTCTAGCGTTTTCCCAATAGCCTTATGAATTTTAAAGGCACCATGAGCCTTCAACCCTCTAGCATCAAAAGTAACATCATAATTCTCTATCAATTTCTTTCCTTTAACTTTCACTTTAGAAATTTGAAGCTTTTTGGTATGATTATCATAACTATAATGATGCAATGCAACACAAATATTTTCAAAAGTGGGTAACTCTGGTTGCACCATCTTGTTTCCACTTCTTAGAGGATCTCTTTCCACTTCATTTTGCTTATTGTATGAGTATTAGAACTTACATATGAGTATCTTCAAGAAGCTTCTGTCTTTTTATTTTACACATGTGGCCTGAGCTTTGTGCCAATGTTTTGTCAACAATATTCTTCCCAACAACAATATCCTCATTATCTCCTCCTCCTTCCTTTAGTACCCCAAATTATGGAAAACGTTTGGTATAACCAAAATACATCAAATTTGTTGTAAACAAATGTTTAGAATCATATCTAGGTATGGCTTTATCTTCCCTTAGGTTAAAGGAATCTAATCCTTGGGCCTTATCATTTAATTGTCTTATATCCTTCTCGTAATCCTTGCAAATTTAAAAGGCATATACAAGAATTGTTTATTCCTCTTATGGTGATGAGAATAACCCAATGTTCATACTATTTACAAATCTTAACTAAAAGGAATCGATCACACACAACTTTGGGTAATTAGGGATTTTTCCTTTCAAATCCTTACAACCTAACATAAGTGAATTGTTCTTAATGGAAAAACTTGCCCTTTCATGTAAGAATAATCCTTGATTCCAATGTCGAGGGTTCTAGTTCCCTTCCTATCATTATTTCCCAACCTCAATGTTAATATTAGCTCATGTATTAAGTCTTCGAAGGTTTTACAAAATACCAAAGAAAACATAAAGTACGAAGTCATGTACAACCTCCTAGTTCTTTGGGATTTTGACAAGTGATGGGAAATCTCACTAGAATTGACTTGTCCCTAATTAAAAACATATTTCTTGTGCATGAGATAATAAATGATGTACACCACATCCATATACACATAGGTTGTAGATTTTGTCTAACTAATTGAGAAAAAAATCCACACCATATTGTTATCAAGGTTATCCAACTCAACGATATTGACACAATGTATTAGCCTAGAAGCCATTTATTCATAATACTAAAACCACTAACTTGTGCATCCAAAAAGGCATCAACATTGGGCATCTTAAAAATCATGGTAAGCTCTTTAAGTTGTAACTTTTTTTTAACATGGAGGAAGTGGAACATGTAGTATGCATTCCTTGTCTGGCTTCTTTACTCGACATTTAGAACCAATTCTCTTAGAGCGCTATCCAAAAAGCTCTCAAAAATCAAATGCCTCGATCACAAAATAGGCATTCACCAATAGTAAATTTGGATACTGCTTATATGTTTTTGACCAATGGAAGAACTTATCGAGCCAAAGTGTTAAGAGTATCACCGACAAATGGTTACCCTTTCCTCTTAGGAGGCATTTTCTGTTGTACTATTTGCAATCCAAGTTCTACTCTATGAACTTAGCCAAATAATCATGTTCATCAAAATATCACAACATCGGCACTGACCACTAAGGATTAATGAAAAAGATATTCAAATTTAAATGCACACTTTTTGTTGTCTCACCATGGTATATATCTAATTGTATGTTCAATGATGTTTATATGCCATGCAAAAAGGTTCTTTAGTAAATAGCTATGTATTCTTTTTCTTAACTAGTTTTTCATTCTTTCATTGCAAAATAAAACTTTTTGAAATAAAGTACTCATCCTACAAGTAAAAGTGTGATCTTTAAAGAGTAGAGGGTACTTTGCATTGTTTTTTTAAAAACACAAGAATAATCATTTAGTGGTTAGGATATGAGAATCAAAGAGAACACATCAACAAGATCTCATAAAATGTAGGCTCTCTATATTTAGCCACCTGATGAGTGGGTAGATCATAAAGGTTGTATTCTCGAAAAAAATAAAGTAGCCAATCAAAATGAAGATTTTCAAGATCTCGATATGTTTTATCTTTCATTAGGAGCATGGAACCGTGCATAAGATTCAAAAATTCTGAAATCTAAAATAGAGGGTTTGTTTCTAAAACATTTCTCATATGTAGCGAAAAGATGCCCTATGAAGTGAGAAATTACTAGAAAGCCTTGCCGATATATTCACCTCCTTTATCTATATTTATACACTTAATATTCTTATTGTTTTGATTCTCCACTAAAGTTTGGAGTTCTCTTAACTTCACAAACACCTTATCCTCGGATTTAATGGTGTATACCCAAATAAACAAGGAAAAATCATTAGTAAAGGTAAGGAAGTGCTTGTATCCCCCAAGGGTATTGGTGGCCATAGTCGACATATGTCACTATGAATCAATTGAAGACGTTGAAAGCTCATGTCACTTTATCCTCAAGAAAGGACTCTCGATGATGTTTCCTTGTCATAAACCCTTCATAAACACCATTGGGTGGTTGAATTTGTGGAAGGTTATCAACCACATGTAGACAACTCATATATAGTAAAGATCCAAAGTTGGTACGATTCGAGGAAGGAATCTTCCCTAATTTTTACATAAGATTATATTTGTCACATTACCTTGAGGAAACCACTTTAAAACCATCACACACGTCCACTATGAGAGGGTCTGTCATTTTCATCAAAAAACTCTTTAGTGCATAATGCATATATGTCAAGCTCTTCGATTTCTCTAAAGATGAGCAAGGCAAGATTGTAATATATGCCCCTCCTTATGATAGTAACCACATATGATTCTTTTATTTTTTGGAATTTTTTGAGTGTTTCCATTTGTCTTGGTTAGAATTAGATTTTGGAGGGGTTGAGGTAGCCTTTGGATGGACTTGATCTTGAGGGAGTGATTCACCCATGTTCCTCAAAGTAATCATATTTGGTGAATCATATTTGGCTCGACATATAAAGTGATCAGCCCAATAGTTTCATCCTTCTTCAAACATATGATGTCATAATTGTCATTGTCAGTAGTAGGATGTCATTTCTTCAATTACATTCATAAACCTTTGCTTCGAAGAAGGTCAATCATTTGATCCCTCCCAGTATGATAATCATGCCCATACAATTCACCCACCTTCAATTCATTAGGCTTAGCGATAACAAGAAGAAAAATCCATATAAAAGAATTAAGCCTTCCATACTTTGACTTTATAGGACCAAAGGGTGAAACCCCTAGGTATCCCTAGGAAAGGAGGTGATAGCCTTGAAGAAGAGTGAAAAAGACCTTGAAAATAGCCAAGGAAACCCTAGAAGAGAGACATTCCCTGTAGAGAAGGTTTAAACTTCTAGAAGCCCTATAAAAAACACAAAAAATAGAGATGATCCAAGAAAACCCAAGTTCCATTGTCCTAAGAGAAATTGATTTGTACCAGTAACCGATAATTTTCAAATCAACTATATACCATGTTGAGATTCACAAGTGAAAGTAGGATTATGTAATGGAACCAAAGACAAACTCAAATTCTACAAATCACGAGTGCAATAGAGTGAGATAATGTTAGAGAGAGAGAGAGTCACAAGTGTGCTACACAAGCGATGCAAAAGTGCTCGTAAAAGAAAGTAATTCCAATCACAAGAAAATGCCAAAGATATAGAGAAGAAAAAGTGTGCTACACAAGTGATGCACAAGTGCTCGTAAAAGAAAGAAATTCCAATCACAAGAAAATGCCAAAGATATAGATGCCCTTAGGCATAAAACACATTATAAGAGAGATCAAGAATATCACAAGATGATGAAATACAATTAACAATTGTGGTGTATTCATACACAACTTAAGTGGAGAAATACCCCCAAGAGGGGTTGATGAGCCTTTGTCTACAAGTTGGAGTAGGTTGGATTTAACTAATCCATATTATCATAATAAATTATCAAAGGATGGCCTTAGCCATAATTTCAAATTCATTACTGATACACATGAGTGTGTTGTAGTAACATGCAAAGATTACACCCATAATTCCAAAACTCACACCTTGCATGGGTTGTTGTTCATCTTGACCCACCCTGCAGCAGCATAGAGAGGCCACAAGGGGTTTGTTTCTCCCTTGACCCCCATAGTCCCCATCATATTTCATTGAGAATTTGATTCTTAGTAGTGCAAGGACATACACATGGATGTTGCAATAGTGAAGGAATTAGCAAAAGAGGCCATGGCATTGCCTGGTAAGTGGATATGGTGTTAAGTTGATGAAGGACACCAATATTAAAGTGATTTCCATACCAAGTTATTGAGTGTGTCTATCGCTCCAAATGTGCAATTCCAAAAATATAAAGTTTAACCCACAAGTATGCGGTTTTGCAATGAACAACGAGGTGATTGAGCTTTTATTAACATGGATATTAGGTTCAAAACTCCCTAAGTGGGTGTAGATTAGGCTAGATGAGTGTTTTGGGTGATTTTGATGATATAGAAATGCACCTCTCATAGCATGGAAACTTAGATGAAGGACAATGGCAAGTTATTATAAGTCACATTTCCAAACAAATGAATAAAGATCAAGTTTGTTAAAGAATGTATATCTA
>JASDQU010370802.1:42531-53057 GCA_032191745.1 Picea mariana
GGCAGCGAACTTTAGTTCGTGCCCCATCCAATCTATCCTCAACTCTCAAACCTGTAGCCATGACTAAAATCCACTCAACTGAAACCCAAAATAACTCTGCAATCCCCAACCTGCTGAAAACAAATTTCTGCCCTCTTATCCGCGGCCCACACTACTGCTGTCCCGAAACAGTGAAAATTTCAGCGAACCAACTTTTGCAAATTTGTGTTTTACTCATAGCCAACCAAGCTCTGATACCATGTTGATTTTTCTACTTCTGCAATTTATCCCAATCCCGGTTTCAATCACTCATTATCACTCCAAATGTTTAATGCCCATTCCCAATATTAATGAAATTTGCAGACATTAATATGCATTAAAAAATTCAAAATGAAATTTGACTGAAACATATGAAATAAATGATCTTTTCAATGGCTGTCTTAAAACTCAGAAATTAAACCAACAAGCACACATTTAATGACACAAAGAATTTTGGTCAAATGACCCTGGAAAAACCCCAGTGTGGGGAAAACCAGTGAGAGAGAGGGAGTTCTTCTTATTTCTTCGATTTCTGGAAATTACATATCAGCAAAAATAAAACCAACAGATTTTAACTTATCTCTTCCTCGATTTCCGTGCTTGAAATTGACTGGAAGAAACCACAAATCTGCCACCTCGAATTCTGTGCACAGACAGTCGTACCGTATGGACTGTCACAGCATTAAATGTTGTACAGATTTCTTGAAAAACGTGCCCAGAATTGACAGCAGTTGTACGGCGGCCGTACAGCCTGTACGGACTGATAAATGCGCCCTTTCTCCTCGGTTTGCATGATGTTTTGTGTCCAGAACAGGTACAGTAAACTCAGCCATACCAAATCCGTACCGTACGGATTTATCCTCACTGATGGCTGCCTCGAAATCCATGCCCTAGCTTTGCCTTGGAAATCGTGCCACTTCTTTGCTGCTTTCTCTTCTCAGAAAAAATGGAAACTTTCTCTTCTCTTGCTCTCTCTCAATCTCTCAATCTCTCTTGGAAAGTATGACTTCTCATTTGGTCTTTTTCCTCCTTTAGAATCCCTAAGTGACTCTTAGGTTTCTTTTTGATCCAAGGGCTCACATTGCCCAAGATCAACGGTTGAAATTAAATGCTCCATTAATATTCACTTTATTTAATTTCACTCACCCAACTTAAATAAAAACTTGGTGCATTAAGTTCCTAAATCACTTTTCACTTTCTAATTAAAAGTTCACTTTACCACTTATAAAGTGACTTTATGAAAAAGACCCACTTTTAAGTTGTGGACCACATTCCTAGGTAAAAGTTTAAAAACCCATAGGAACCACTTGTCCAAGGTACAAATCTTTATTAAAATTCAACAATTTCCACTAACTGGCCACGATTTTTTCTAGCCGATTTTTCGTCAGCCGGAAAAAGTCGCGATTTTTTAAAAAGTCTCGAAAAATCGCAGGCTTTTTCAACACTGTTTGACATTGAATAATAACTTGATTAACCCCCTAAATAAGCCTTAAAATTCTTGAGATTTGGGTACCTTGGAAAGTGGTCCCCTTATGTTTGTGAGTCTCTAAACACAAAGAGGGAGACTATTACACTCATACCTTTACTTTATGTTCTAATTTCACATTGACTTAGGAGACTTAAGTTATAAAGTGAAACTAGTCACTTAAGTATAGAGTGACATTTAATTCACTTGAGTAAAGTGACTTAGAGAACATAAAGCAAACTATGGAAACTTAAGTCAAAGTGGGTTTCCAAATGAGATTTATGAGATGTAATCTCATTCATTGATTAGACTTGGGCTAGATTCAATCTAATCCCTTGATCTTCTAGGTTTGGCCTAAGGAAGTAAAAGGGTAAGGAAGAGATTCATTGTTCACTTGATCACTTGAGAGAGTTGGGTGAGGAGAAGAGAAGTGAGAAGAGAGGGTTTGAAGGAGAAAACTAGGGTGCACTTGTTCATGGAAGGCGCAAGCTAGTTTGGAAAGGCTTTCATGGAGGTTGTGAGTGTGAGTTAGATGGTGGGAGCACCTTGAGAGTAGGGGCGCAAATCTAGAGGGAGGCACATCTCCATGAAGCTTGGGCGCATCTTGTGAAGGGAGGCGCAAGGCTTGTAGACGGGTGCATTGGTGAGATGTTAATGGCGCCAAAAAGCTTGGAGGCACTAGCTTGAGTGAGGGAGGCACACTTGTGTTAGAGTGGACAAAGACCAAGCTAGGGGCGCATTTCTAGGAGGAGGCGCACAAGAGAGGAGTAGAGGTGCAAACTTTGTGAGGAGGAGCGCAATTGAGGCTAAGTGTGCACAAGCAAAGGGAGAGAGGGCGCTACTATTCATTGTGAGTTATCTATAGGTGGGAAAGTCAAGGCAAGGGCTAAAGCAAGGCTAGGCAAGTGGAAGAGGCGCACCAAGGCAAAGGGTGCACTCTTTTAAGGCTAGCAGGCACAAAGAAATTAAGAACTACAAAGCATCTTGAGAGGAGTTGCTATTGTATCAGGTTCTTTAGTTGTATTTCTTTGTAGTAGCTCCTACTTTGAGATCTCCATATATATATCATATCTCTCTTACTAGTTTTCCCCATGGGGGTTTTTCCAGGGTCATGTTAACCAAAAAACTACATGTGTTCATTTGTCATGTTTGCTTAGTATTTCAGTTGTAGGTTGTTAAAGATCCTAGAGGTGTGTTTRATGTTTAATGCATGTTAAAGAAGGCTAACTTGGAAAGCAAAACCATCCATAATGAAACCTTATAACAAGAGGCATTAAAGAGCATCAAACCAAAGATTTGTGGGAAGATTTTGAGAGGGTAAAGTTCAGATACAGTGGGCTGTTTTGAACAGTGAGAAGGCTGTCCTAAAACAGCAAGAAAAACAGTTTGAAAGTACCAAATATAGTGCCCAACAAGAGGTCAAATGACAGGCCTGTTGGGTAGCCCATAGGACCTCAAAAAATCTTCATGGTATCAGAGCTTAAGGGCAGCAGAGTGGGCTGATTTGTGAAGCAAAGAGGTGGCAGATTGTTACACGGGTTGGGAGCTTCTTTTCACGCTTGAGATTGGCATGTTAGAGGCAGTTTTCTTTTGTTCAGATCAGATCAGTTTTGGTAGCAGTGGGCAGCCATGTCAGTTGCGGGATTGAGGGTGGAGGATAGGAATCAGGATAGCAGGTGCTGGCAACTGGTCCTTGGAAGGCCAGAATTGTTTTGATATTGGAGGAACTAGAGTTATGGGACATTGTATCTGTCCCAGTGGTTCTTCCACTTGTTACTGCTCCTTTGTTGGTGGCAAAGTTCAGGAAGAGGAATATCAAGGCAAAGAGAACTATCCTTGATGCGGTTAAAGACCATATCAAACCTCATGTGTTTGGTAAGGCGTTTGCTTATGAGATGTGGGACCCATTATGCAAACTTTACCAGAGCTCTAACCAGAACCGATTGATGGTGCTTCAAGAGAAACTGAGGAGCATCAAAATGATCAAGGCTGAGTCGGTTACTTCATACCTCTCGAGATTCACTCAGACTCTTGATGAGTTGGCAACTGTTGGAGAGATTGTGGATCCCACGGTGTTGGTGAGGACAGCCTTAAATGGCTTCACCGAACCTTGGGAGAATTTTGTGCAAGGCATTGTGGCCAGAGAGACTATGCCCTGTTGGGAGAGGCTCTGGGATGACTTTGTGCAAGAGGAGTTGAGGCATGGCTCCACATCTACTAGTCAGCAGCAGGGTGTTGGAGATGGTGATGAGGGTGATCTTGCCTTTAATGGCGAATGAACGAAGAAGACCGGACAGGGTCCCAAAGGAGGGGCCAAGCAGCAATAGAAGAAGGACATGAAAAAAGTGAAATGCTTTCCTTGTGGCGAGATGGGGCACTTTGTTGGACAGTGTCCCAAGAAGAAGAAGAAGCATGGGACACTGCAGCGACAACAGAGGAGTTCATTGCTCAGTTTGAGAGGGAGTGTGTTTTCATGGGTTGTTGTTTGACAGTTGAGACACCATCCAGCAATTGGTGCGTAGACAGAGTTGAGGAGGTCCCGCAGATTCAGAGTGTTGCAACTCAGGGGACTCGGACTCAGTGATCGAGTACATCGTATTCAGGGGTGACTGGTCAACCCGGGACAGCTTCAGTTTCAGAGTTGCCGAGTATACAGAAAGTCGGTGCAAATGCTTCAGGGCCACAGACTACTTTGCAAAAATCTATTGGAGAGCCTCAGATGTTGGTCAGAGAGAGCAGGGCACCAAAGAGGTTTGGGTCCCACTTGGCTATGGAGACAAGCAAATTAGAGTCAAATTCCACTTCGAGAGGAAGTCACTTGGTGAGAGACCAAGGTGGGGATCTTTGGTGAAATGCCACGATCGAGAGACTCTTGGTGAGATGCCAAGAGCAAGGGACCTTTGGTGAGATGCCAAGATCAAGGCTCGGATCAAGAAGGACTTTGATTCAAGGAGATCTTGGATAGGTGGAGATAGACTTCCATCTAGAGATCATGCAGGTCGAGCAGATCAAAGTTAGAGGCCACTTTTGATGATAAGGTTACAGCCATACTCACTGAGTCTTTGCCAGCAGGCAAGGATGTCCACTTCAAGGACAAGATTGGAGGGGTGACTGACACTTTCCTCAGTAAGAGGGAGTGTTGAGATTTGGGTACCTTGGAAAGTGGTCCCCTTGTGTTTGTGAGTCTCTAAACACAAAGGGGGAAACTATTACCCTCATACCTTTACTTTATGTTCTAATTTCACACTGACTTAGGAGACTTAAGTCATAAAGTGAAATTAGTCACTTAAGTATAAAGTGACATTTAATTCACTTGAGTAAAGTGAATTAGAGAACATAAAGCAAACTATGGAAACTTAGGTCAAAGTGGGTTTCCAAATGATCTTTATGAGATGCAATCTCATTCATTGATTAGACTTGGGCTAGATTCAATCTAAGCCTTTGATCTTCTAGGTTTGGCCTAAGGAAGGCTAAAGGAGGTAAAAAATTAAGGAAGAGATTCATTGTTCACTTGATCACTTGAGAGAGATGGGTGAGGAGAAGAGAAGTGAGAAGAGAGGGTTTGAAGGAGAAAACTAGGGCGCACTTGTTCATGGAGGGCGCAAGCTAGTTTGGAGAGGCTTTCATGGAGGTTGTGAGTGTGAACTAGATGGTGGGCACACCTTGAGAGTAGGGGCGCAAATCTAGAGGGAGGCACATCTTCATGAAGCTTGGGCGCATCTTGTGAAGGAAGGCGNTAGGAGACTTAAGTCATAAAGTGAAATTAGTCACTTAAGTATAAAGTGACATTTAATTCACTTGAGTAAAGTGAATTAGAGAACATAAAGCAAACTATGGAAACTTAAGTCAAAGTGGGTTTCCAAATGATATTTATGAGATGTAATCTCATTCATTGATTAGACTTGGGCTAGATTCAATCTAAGCCTTTGATCTTCTAAGTTTGGCCTAAGGAAGGCTAAAGGAGGTAAAAAGGTAAGGAAGAGATTCATTATTCACTTGATCACTTGAGAGAGTTGGAAGAGGAGAAGAGAAGTGAGAAGAGAGGGTTTGAAGGAGAAAACTAGGGCGCACTTTTTCATGGAGGGCGCAAGCTAGTTTGGAGAGGCTTTCATGGAGGTTGTGAGTGTGAACTAGATGGTGGGCACACCTTGAGAGTAGGGCGCAAATCTAGAGGGAGGCACATCTTCATGAAGCTTGGGCGCATCTTGTGAAGGAAGGCGCAAGGCTTGAGGCAAGGCTTGTAGAGGGGCGCATTGGTGAGATGCTAATGGCGCCAAGGAGCTTGGAGGCACTAGCTTGAGTGAGGGAGGTGCATTGCGTTAGAGTGGGCAAAGACCAAGCTAGGGGCGCATTTCTAGGAGGAGGCGCACAAGAGAGGAGTAGGTGCGTAAACTTTGTGAGGAGGGGCGCAATTGAGGCTAAGTGCGCACAAGCAAAGGGAGAGAGGGCGCTGCTACTCATTGTGAGCTATCTGCAAGTGGGCAAGTCAAAAGAAAGGCAAGGCAAGGGCTAAAGCAAGGCTAGGCAAGTGGAAGAAGTGCACCAAGGCAAAGGGCGCACTCTTCTAAGGCCAGCAAGCACAAAGAAATTAAGAACTACAAAGCATCTCGAGAGGAGTTGTTATTGTATCAGGTTCTTTAGTTGTATTTCTTTGTAGTAACTCCTACTTTGAGTTCTCCATATATATATATATATATATATCTCATATCTCTCTTACTGGTTTTCCCCATGGGAGTTTTTCCAAGGTCATGTTGACCAAAAACTACATGTGTTCATTTGTCATGTTTGCTTAGTATTTTCAGTTGTAGGTTGTTAAAGATCCTAGAGATGTGTTTGATGTTTAATGGATGTTAAAGAAGGCTAACTTGGACAGCAAAACCATCCATAATGAAACCTTATAACAAGAGGCATTAAAGAGCATCAAACCAAAGATTTGTGGGCAGATTTTGAGAGGTTAAAGTTCAGATACAGTGGGCTGTTTTGAACAGCGAGAAGGCTGTCCTAAAACAGCGAGAAAAACAGTTTGAAAGTACCCAAACATAGTGCCCAACAAGAGGTCAAATGATAGGCCTGTTGGGCAGTCCATAGGACCTCAAAAATCTTCAAAAATAAATAAAACCAAAATCTGGAATTTACTTAAGTAACCACCTTATCCTCACTTTGATTGATATATTCCATTGGCGGTAAATTGCGTAGCTACAAAGGAGGCCTTAGACTTGATTGTGTCTTGCCTTAGGATTCCTTGAAGCTATTAGGGAAGCCTCCCTTGTGTTGGATTTATCCTTCACTAAAACGAGGGAAGTTGTTGCCTAGGTGACAGTGGTAACATCTTCTAATGTTCCATTCATTTTGCACCTTGTGAAGGCTTTGCACTGGGGTGCAAGATTGTGTGATAACAACGTGAAATTTCTAAATAAAAGTCATACAAGGAAATTTCTACAACATATTAAACCTGCTATAATTGTTAGCAAGCCCTGATTAATGGGTTGTGTCTATTAGATAGATAAGATAAGATAATTTTATTAATGTCCAACTAATGACCACAAAAGTAGGTCAAAGGGACTGATGGGTACAATGATGTCCTCACAATGCGGGAGTACCAAACGGTCTCCTATAAAGGAATAAGTTGCATGAAGTAAGATGCAAAAACGTAGATATTAGAGAACTTCAGGATGTAAAGATGTAATGCAATAAGTCAATAGATGAAGAAACTCAACTATTAAATGAGAAACTAAGAACATGGCATAAATTTAAAAGAATACAACTGTTATCATTTCTATAGAACTGCCAGAAAAGACTATGAAAAAACGCACTGGTAATGTAAAAGCAAGATATGTTCCCCGTAAATTTGGATCCACGCTTTTATCACCCACACTGCAATACACGCAAGGAAAACTCAAATTAGAAGTCACAATCATTATAATTTACCTAATCAGTGAATGTTCTGAAAACTAAAACTGCTTTCACAGAATCAATTCAAAATTCAAAATTCAAATTGGGGTTATGTTTGTCCTAAAACCACATAAAAATCACAAACAGCACCAATATATAAGAAATATAAAACTCATGAGCATGTATTATCTCTGGTATTATAAAATTAGGCAAAAAACAAAAAGTAAAACTAACGTACAGATTGTGAAGAATGCACAACAATAATACCGTAACAAGTTAGAGATTTTGTTTGCAAATACTTCCAAAAGGAAGTGGTCCTGAGATTTTGGACAAAATTACAAGAGATTAAGAAAACTAGATAAGAAAAGTGAGCATATTTATATCCAATAACAAACAGTCTCAAACGTGGTAGAGCAGTTCAATCAGTCATACAGATACTTGACCAAACCCACAGACATCCCCAAAAAAATTGGCTGGAATATAAATTTACATGTATACTTAAGACTTGCCTGCTGAAATGCAATTCACCACTAGCCTTCAGGTAGTATGTTCAGAATCCATGCATATTCTTCCCTTTTCTAAAGTTAGAATAATTCAATAATATAAATACCCTTCTTAAAGAAATATAGTCGATACACTCTGTTGAATATTCATTTGCAGGGCTTCATTTATAATTTGTGTTACCATCACAGAATGGGAAATGAAAAACAGACTGCTAACAAGACAAACCTGAAATCCCTGATGTGTAACTCATAAATAGTTATGTCCGTAAATGCTTCCAACTGCGGCTTTTCTTCTGCCAAGCTATTCCATCCTTCTGGTTTCAATGCCCCATTATTCAAATCGACAAACAAAGATCTTTCTCCATTTGCTGAAAGCCTTTTTGCCAAAGAATATAAATTGAAAGGAAAGGATATTAAGAAGGTTGTGAAAGAAAATAACTAGGACATAAAATTCAGGCGATCAGGTACAAATCACAATTAAAGCAATAATTTTTTTCGTCGATCATAATGTTATAGAGAATTACCCTCGAGAATAAGGATCATTTGCTAAACAAGTTTCAACATGTTGAGTGCTAGCATGAAACACTGTAACTTCATATAGATAGTATTTTCCTTCCCAGTCTTTTGGTCCACAAACACTCCAAACACCATTATCTTCTTTCATTTGAACAGATTCTAGAGGTGATCCACCTGAAGGACTTGAATAAACCAAGACACGTACACACTGTTCTAGAACTGGTTAGTCTATTTTCTGACACATCATTAGGAGCATTGACAAAATAAAAAGAACACAGTAAACGAAACTGGTATTCCAATTACAATAAGAAGGAATGCTGCATGGATATAGAGTAACAACAAATGAAAACAAAACTGAAACAAGATAAGTACTTGAGCAGTTGGTGCCCAAAGATGAAGCATCACAGAATTCTGAGTAAATATGGGTCCAAGTGGGCCATCGTAAGAGAAGAGATCATCCAATACACCTGGTAACTGTATACCCGTTGCATCCACAGGAACTCCATCAGCTGTAAAAGAAGTATGCACAATGTACAGAATAAATATTTAATCGGAAAACTAAATAGTCAACCTCTCATCTTTTACAGAAGCATTACAGAAATGGTGACCCATGCATAAAATTTATTTTAGAAAGGAAAAATGTTACTTCTATATAAATCTTCATAGAGATATCATTACTTCTCTCTTTCAGATGTTAAGCCAGTGAATTCACGGATGAAGTGTCCTAAACAGTCAAATATATAGTACATTTACTTCAAGATTCAGGCCATTGTAAATTTTGTTTCGACCTCTATTTAGTATTTTGTTAATTAGAACTTAAAAATGTCAAATGGTTAAAGCCGATGTCACTATACACTTAGGCAATCAGATGTTAATTCTTTTTGTGCAGTTTATACTTATACCACTATAGTTGGAGACTGCAGTAGACAACAAAAAGAAAGAAAGAGTACACCATAAAATAGAAAAAGGGATAGAACCCAAAAGGGAAACCATAAAAAGTGAAATAGATAATACTCCAGGAGAAGAAAGAATCCCAGTGACAATGCTGCACCATGACAAGTCCTCCAGAAAGTAGCCAATACTATGGACTCGTGGAAGCTGAGGAAGTAAAACATCCTCAACGGCATCCAAATCAGAAGAGCCATAATCATCCACCACCACCAATGTGCCAACATTGAGCCTGATAATGTTCTCCAAAGAATGGTTAGGAATGAGAGGACCTAGTTGTACTATCTTGGGGGGAATAAGTTGGGAACTGCTTGTTGCACTTCCCCTAACATCCAAGGTCTACAAGTCCCTCCAGAAGGGAAGAAACCTAGTGATGGACATCCATCTGCAAGCTCTATGCTAAGAATGAGGAAAGATGGCAGTCCCTCTATGCTGAGTGTGAAGAAAATAGAATGAGGTGGCCTTGCGGTCTCTCGTGCAGGGGGGCATCATCTCACTTATTTATTACTTTATGTGCCAATGACACCACTATCAATTGGGTGTTTAATGCCTCAGGTGACCAAGTGGGGCTAAAATGAGGTAATCAACCAAGTAGGCTTCAAAGGTCCCTGTTATCCCCTACCCTAGGGATAACTAAGGAGATCATGTCTCGAGGCCCATAGGTCCTAAACATGGAGTGTCGAGAACCGGATGACTTGAGCATGGCCTCGGAGGGCCCCTCTTTTCTTCAGTGCGGCCCATTTATCAGTAGCAGCGGCATCCATCCCACCAGCATGGTCCTGAAGTAGCAGTAAGTCTTGCTCCATGAGATAATGAGTTCGGGTATCATGGTATGTGTCACTCTGATTATTGAAGCACTTGAATATGTTGCATTGAATTCTCCTTCATTTCATAACGTTTGCTTGGAATTATGCTCTTTAACTTGTTCATACCTGGAAGGGTGACATGATGCCCTCGTACGTTGATCTCCCTTTAGGATGGGTTGCCACTGGGTGGGTCTGTGAAAGGTCATTGTCTGTTCCCTCCATACTTACCACTTTCCATCTTTATTCCTCTCATCTCCCCCTACCTTTGTTCGGGCATTGGGATTTGCCACACTAGGAAGGGTTGTACCTTGCCTTGTGGGAAGAAGGGGCTAAAGGCCCAGAGGGTGAAAGTAGCTAGCAAGATTTAAAAGCCAAAGA
>JASDQU010370802.1:60150-70548 GCA_032191745.1 Picea mariana
GTGAAATGCTTGTGGATAACGTTGTCACCTCTGGTCACCAAGCTAGGACAGTGTCCCTTAACTCTTCCTTTGAAGCATAAAAGAAAAAGATCAAAAGCAATGAAGCTAAGAATAAAAGGCATTGAATGGGCTAGGAAAAAAATGTGGCATCTATGACAAGGTGCAGCTCACCCTCTACAAAGGCACCCACAGGTAAGATCTACATTTCCCTGTTATCACTACAACCCATGCCCAAACACTTACCCCACGCCACCTCATATACAACCCATGCCCAAACATTTCCCTGTTATCACTACAACCCATGCCCAAACACTTACCCCACGCCACCTCATATACACTTACATGACCTAGATTGGTTCTCACCTGGGAAACAGACCAAACTTAAGGAGGATTAGCCCAATAGGACACCCTGAGACCTTCTCCAAAGCTAACTTGTTAAATTGCATAATGTCTTTGAGCATTTGTCTGGGTAAAGGAGGGTTTCATGCACATGCTTGGGTAATTTAATTATTAGATGTGATTTACATGTTATGATCCCTGTGACTTATGAACCCATGGAGGGCATACTTGTTGTTTCTACAAGACTTTGCCCGGTGGATAGGTACACATGGGAGAATGATTAGTTCGGACCTCCATTGGGCTGAAAGCCCACAGATGGATGTTGTAATCCCAGCCAGGGGCAAGGAGACATCAAAGACTTGCACTAGGAAGAAAGAAGGACGTTGCCCTTGAAGACACTATGGGAGACCTATTCCCAAGGGGATCTTTCTCTTCCACCTGGACGTTGACCCTTGAGAGCCCATGATGTCATCATTATGACCTTGGACGACATCCAGAGCTAGGGTTTGTTTATTGAAGCCAATCTATGAGTTGGTTGGCACGTGTGGGCATCATCCAGGACCTTTGGAGGCCAAACGTTCTACATCAAGAGCCCAACGTTTCACCTTAGGGGCCCAACGTCACCCTAGAAGGGCATTACGTCACCCTTGGATATGATTTTAGGGGTTAATTATTTCATTTATGTAAAAAACTGGATTTTTGATGTAATTTGGCCATGTCGACCTTTATTTGACCTAAATTTAATTAAAGGTCATTGATATTGTATAAATAGAGAGAAAGTACTCTCATTTTTCATCATCACTCATCACACACTTAGTGTGGACTGAAATTTGCGCCCTCTTTAAGGGATATTGGCTGAAATAACTAGTGCACAACTTCTTGGAGAGGCATATTTTGGTGTATCTTGGCTATTTTTCATGGTGGAAGATCTTCAACTAGGGTTTGGCTTGATTATTATTGGTGAAGTACGTAGAAATCTGCAATTTGTTTATGCTAATGAATGCTTGTGGTAAATTTTACTTGTTTCATGTTAAAGATTATGAAATTGTTTGCTTAAACCCTAGGAGAGAAACATAAGTTACTTCTTTCTCCCTATAGTTTTCCACTAGTCTAAATTTCTCAAGTACATTTTGTTTAGAAGTGGCTACTAGAGCCCTAAAGTGCTAGCACTCTAGTAGCTTCACTCTAATTGCCTATTGCATACACTCTTTAAATAGTCTAAGGAAGGAAGATTCGCTGGGGCCTAAGATCCCTTACTCTCTAGCAAATTTGTCTTTAGGATTTGGATGCTTGAGGCCTTGAAGTGCCAACACCTCCTCCATCCACCCCTTTTCCTTTGACAAGTATTATCATTGCTACTTTTCTCCAAGTTTTGTCATTGCTATTGTTGACTCCATAAACCCTAAAAGGCACTAGTCTACTCATTATAGTGAATGATTGATCAAACAAACACTCAAACCTTCTTCCTTGAAGCCTTTGCTAACTTTTACTAACCCTAAACTAGACTAATTCCTTAGTTAAATTGTTGTTGTTACAAATCACTGCTACAGCCATACTAATTCATGCTAATTTGCTGCATTCACCTACAAAACTTGCACCTAGCTCATCCAGAAATTGCTTGTGACAATTGTCAATCAATCTACTAGATAAATGCCAAGTCTACATGGTGTTTCCTTGCAATTTTGAGCACTAGAATTTGTTGTTGTTACAAAAGATTGCTACAGCCATCTAGCTGCAGCAAATTCTCTGCAACAGTAACATTTAGTGCTAGCTAGACATTGCCAAACTTGCTTATGACAATTAATTATCATTTTGCCTAGTTAAAGCTACACTTTCTTGTCTTTTTCAAGCAATTTCAAGACATATCTTTTGCAGTTGTTGCAAAATACTTATTGTTGTTGTAAACCGTTACATTGCTGCAACTTTATATCAACTAGCCTATTTTTTGAAGGTTCATGGTCTTAAGAAGCACTAACATCATATTTTGTACTTGAAAGCTGCCATTTTTTCTTTGTTATCTTGTTCTAGGTAGGTACACTCCATTTTCACCATTGCTTCATCTCTTAAAGACCTTAAAAACCTTTTGACTTGAGTGACCAGTGAGAGGGGGATTTTCTTGCATCCTTGCCTTAGTCTTATCATCCCTTTAGGTTACTGGGGACGTCTCCCCTATGGTAACTTTGATATACTCTTAAATAGAAAGGGGTTTCCTATTAAGGTGACAGTGATAGGTCACCCCCTGTTACACCAATCTTGCATCCAGTTGCCTTGGGCTTTGGGCAAGTACAGATTGTGCAATAACATTTTGGCGTCGTTGTCGAGGAACACTGAGTCAATATTCATCAATGACACTTTTTCGGTAAGCCTTTATCCAAAGCCTTCTTTTTCATAGAGCTTACCTGGCGACTCCACTGAGGGTAATCCCCTCATCCCTTTGATAATTTCAAAAAGATTATCTGGCGACTCCACTTAGCTCAGGAAGGTATACCAATCCTCCCAAGTCTTACAGAAGAAAGCCTCTCCGAGACTCTCCTATAGTAAAATCATTGTTTGGAGGCAATCTTCCCTTAAACACAATGTCTAACGCTCAGACTCAAACCCTTAATCCAAATCAAGCTAATAACCAGAAACAATGGTCATCCGAGCTTTTTAAACCGTTAGACATGACAAACATTCCAGGATACCCTAGGCAAATGCCCCCCAGGTATGAGAAGTGGTTGCCTAAGTTCACTGGTAATGATGTAGTCAGCATTGAGGATCATATGAGCAATTTCTGGGCCTTCTTTCAGCTTCATCCTATCATTGATGATGCTGAAGATTTAGCAATGAAACTATTCTCTGCTACCCTCTATGATGGCGCTAGAAGATGGTATAATGGTCTCCCTGACGCTAGTATTTACTATTACATACAACACCCGTATATATAAGATGGTATAATGGTCTCCATACAACACCCGTACGACGCACTTAAAGTGGCAGATTTCAAATTTGTTTAGGGAAAAAAACAAATTTTAGGTTGAGGGGGCCTAGGGTAATGGTAATGTTAAGTAAAAGTGACATTCTCCTTTATCTTTCATTTTCATCCTTAAGTGACATTCTCTTTTATCTTTCATTTTCATCATTTTACTTAAATTTTTAACATTACCATTAATTGTTTCAGTGTGTTTGAGAGTGGTTCCAACCTCATTGGACTTCATATGGAGAAAGTGGAATTTAAGGTCTCATTCAAAATTCAGCAAACTTAACAGTTTTCAGAATTTCAAGATTGGCAGGATTGCAACGTTTCCACTGGATTCTATCATGTATGAGGGTATGGAACTAGCATTTAATCAAGAGCACCAAGCCCTCTATGTACCTCGATGTTGGTGACATTGATTGTTGAACTCTTCTGTCATGACCCTAGTAAAAATGTACCCTTCACTCAAGTAAAATCACTTATTAGGCATGTTAAGTTTTTTCTATCTTAATTTAATGCTTAGAGGGTGACATTAATGATGAGGATCCTAATATAAGTAATGATCTTCAAGATATGTAGTTATTTGTTGTAGCATGATTTTTTTTGGACTCTAAAGGTTATTTAAAGCCTCGTTGTTGATGTATTTTGGACCTTGGTTCAAAGATGGATTGCACCCAATGCTATTTTGGTTATATGCACTCTTACTTGCTATATAATGAGAAACTTTGCATATTTGTGTATAAATGGTTTGGATTCATATGAATGCACATGAATATAATGGTTTTTTCAAAATTTGAATATTTTATGTAGTTTTTGGTAGACCAGTTTTTATTTCCGGTTTTTTACCGATCCGATCCAGTTTGCATTTTTGGGGTCGAACGGTCCGGTCCGGTTTCCGGTTCTGATAACATTGGCACAAACGCCAATGTGAACTTAAACAACTCTAACCAAAGGATTACAACTCCTTCAAATTGAACTGTTAGATATATCATATAAAAACTAGGAAACGAAGATTCTCCTTCAACAAGAGAACCCAGTGAGCACCTTTAGTCTATTTAGTATGGGCCTCGAGTAGTGGGCACATATTTTGGGCATTTTTCCATTTTCTACTATGCACTATTTTGGACATTTTTCCATTTTGGACTATGTACTTGCTCATTTTTATTAATTAAATTTTAATTTTTTTGGTTGGAAGTGCTTTCAGAACCACGCCGAAAGGGGCTGTACCACATAACATAGAGTTACTTCTTCTTAGTTCTTGGATTTGAAAGTTATCCATTCCAACAAATTTTCTCAAGACTAGCACCTGGCCTCATCCCATTTTAACATGCTATTCAAGGGGGCAGACCACAACAAGCAAGAATAGAAACCTGGTACAGCCCAACACTCCGTCAACCTCACTAGTGAATCATGGCCCCATTGGCAATTAATTTATCATTTTAGTGTTCAGGTTTTATGGAATTATGAATGGTATTGGTTTGTGTTTCTCTTTCATTTATCAATTTTCAATAATTTAGTTGATGACCATGTATGTTTATATAATTATAAGTTAAAATTTTATATATGTCATGTTTAATTTTTTAACTTTCATCGAATAAATTCCTAAAAAAAAATTTGGGACTTTGAAATTTTTCTCAAATTATTTTTAGAAAATTCAATTTCCTTTAGTATTCTTTTGTTGTACTCTTCCCTCCATCCGTTGCAATTTTGGAGGTACCTTCCATCCATCCCCAAAACCCATCCCCTCATCCCCCCGTCCTAGAACTCGATGCAACATAGGTAAAAAGGCAGAAATAAGAAAGCTCCTTTAAAACAGTAGTGTAAGGACTCTCCATTACATATAATGCATGTTCAGGGTCGTGCCTTTCTAATATGATATATTTGTTGACGGAATGCCAATTACTTGAAAAGTGAAGACAGATATATTTGCTCAATCAGAATGAAAATATAACGTTGCATATTATTTACCATCAATGCATGCAATCACTAGTTGTGATTTGACCAAATCCTTTGTATCCACACCAACTGGTAGCTTGAGAGCCTTGTAATGTGCAATGTGAGGGAACTTTTCAATTACCTGAATAGTAATCAAAAGTTCTAATTAAGCATGTAGAAACTTCATGTAATTACCAGTTGTAAATGCAAAGACAATACTTCACACAGACTACAAAACGAGATGATACATTACAGTGCATAAATAAGTGTAAGAGGGTTCACCTTTGTAGGAAGTCTGCCTTGTTCCTCCTCTAGTCGAATTACCAAATCTTCCCCTGTACAGATAGAGGACTGGTACTTTATCAGAAAGGGGAAGAGTGAATAAAAGGAGGGTTACACCTGTATCAACAAAGGGCCTTGCATCCTCGGTTTGCCACTTTTAAGATTGGAAGATGGACATTGGACCAATATCAAGCAGTCACAAAACCCTCCCCACATGAGCATTCAAAAGAATCTATTGACTCACTATCATCTTAGACATCAAAGCCTTTCAATTCAATAGTTAAAAAATGGTACTCTTGGAGAAAATACAGTATTTATTGAAGACTTACATTCTAGCAATTATGCCGTGAGTAAAATTATTAGTTTAAGTTATAGTATATTCTTATAAAGAGGGGTGACGTTACATGAGCAAAAGATGTTTAATAATAACAGACAAGCAAGGGCTTTAACATACTTTATGCTTCCCCATTCCAATGGATAAATTAGTTCTACTTCTTACATTAAGAACTAGAGAGAGTGGCATTCACAATGACCTGGCTTCCAGCATTTAGAGGTCAATGCAACATCGTACATGCAGTAAAATGGCAATATGAAAGAGAGGTACATGGAATGAAAATTTATGTAAATGACACATTAATATCTACAATTAAGAACCACAAAAGTAAAAACCAAATTGTACTTTCTAACCTTTCACTCCTCCAGCTGAAAGATTCAAATTGGCATTTTTGCTGGCAAACATGTAGAACTGAGCATGTTCTATCTCCATGTTCCATGCAAGTAAGTTCTGACTGACCCAATAGGCTCTTGCAAACGAAAGATTACCCTGTAAGTAAAGAAAAATTCAAAAAGAAAAGCATGTTAAAATTTATATAATTTGTCCAGTTATGTGCTTGCAAATTACAATGTTTTCAGGTTAAATATCTCATTGCCAATTAAATATGCAAATAAATATTAAAAAGGGGACAAGACAGAAGCTAGAATCAACTTACATGGCATAGATTAGTTTCAAATTTATGAGAAATAATTAATTATGAATTCATTCACTGAAAGGGATGAGACAACATAAATGCAGCTTTCCACAGAAGGGAAACAATAAAGTTTTAGTCCTTCCATATGACTACAATATAGGGTCTACCTTTATGACTGTCAGACATGCCATAAATGTATAACCACTAGATAAGCCCCAGTAAGACACCACAGGGTAACTAAATAGAGGTTGAAAGAAAGAGAAAAGCTTTTCAATGTTTGTAGAAGACCAAGGGCATTGTGCTCGATACTAAGTCCCAAGTGTTTCACTGTATATTTTGTCATGAAGTCTCTTCAAGTGACTTATACATGTGATTGACGATATTATTATGTTTAAGACATAATTACTTTATGGGTCATGAGTTAGGCAATGGGGTCATTATTATGAAGTCCTCATTATGAAGACTTTCGTAGGCAGTCCTCATTATGAAGACTTCCATAGGAAGTCCTTATTAGAATGTCCTAATTATTTGTCAAAAGAACTTACAGAATTTGTATATATACGAGTGGGGGGGGATGGGAGGGAAAAGTTATGTGTCAACTAGCTCGATATATCTGTCTCTCAAATACTTGCTTTAGATGTCAAATCCTTGATCATAGGATTAAGGACTGTTGATTGATGACCAAAGTAGAATCTTCTAATCCAAGTTGTTGGGATGCTGCAAGGTCGGGCTCAAACGACTTCTCCCACTGCAAACAGTGAAGGATAGGTGAATGTATTTAAGAAGGGCAAAGTACCACAAGCTCGGAAAAGACCAAAAAAGAAAACCCTAAATGGCCCATTTTCATCGAAGATGCAATGTATAATCATTCCTAATAAATTCAACTCATTAGAGGGCCTTGAAGACAAAAAGACACTGGATTTTCGTTGAAGGTTCCCAATGAAAGATGTATCATGGAATATACAAGGCTTGACCAACCCTTGTCTCAAATCCATGGCTTGGAGAGTCAATGATGTAGTTTCTGATTTAGACATTTTGTGTTTGCAATAAGTAAAAGTAGTTGGTTTGATGTGGAAATCGTACCTTCAACTAATTTGGTTGAATGTTGTTTTTTTGACTAATCATGCAAAAGGCAAAGGCGGGGTCACCACTAACCTTAGTTGGTCATTGTTGTTGTTGTTGACCATGGGTCCTACCCCTCACACCACCCTAGTGTGGACCTTGTTTGATTTGGATGGCTAAGTGCTTGGGGCCAATCTATATTCCTCAAACGATGTTGATGAAAGACCAACCTTCTGGGACTGGTTGTCCGATGAGCTCTTAGAGGCCACCCAATTGCTATGTGGTAATCTTAATTATGTTGAAACTCAAGAAGACAAGGAAAATTACACCTTGTTAGAATGTCTCCAAGGAAGCAAGCAAACTAGAAAGCCTTGAAGGCCAAATTGGGGTTGTATAATCCTAACAAATTCCATCATCAAGACTATATTGAGCTCTGGTTCACTGGGTTTAACTTCCAGAAAGGTATCAAAAAGGTTCTTAAGTGGCTTGATTGAGACATGCTTGTTTAGAAAAATTTCTTTTTCTCTGACCGCAATGGGAGAAGGCCCATTCTGGTTCTAGGAGAGCTCACCCTCTTCGACCACCATCCTACTATGTTTTCTATTTTTTGGCAAGAAGCAAAGATAAAAACACAAAAAACTAGGTTCCTACTCACTCAATGTGCCTCACTTCAATTAGAAAACATGTATTGAAGCCATTAAGTGGATATGGAACCTTACAAGTTATGCCACGGCCTAAAGGGCCCAAGAGTTGGATAGCTTGGTGGGGCCAATGCTATTAGTCAATGCATTTCTTTTCTATAGGGTTGTGGGAGGCAACACGTTGTTGTCAAGTTGATCCGGATTATGCTAAGAACGAAACGAGACAAAAACAAAAATATAGCTGAGAACACAGAAACACAGTGAAACCCAAATTCTATTAATGAATAAGATAGAAAATCATTGTAAAACACAAACTGGGAGAATGGGGTAGCTTATCTCTGAAAAGAAAGAGATGTTGGCTACACTTCATTTGCAACAAGATTTACATCACACTCCATTGCATGCTTAAAGGGCCTCCTTCACCTCAATTATATATGAGAGAGTGAGAGGAGAACAATTCCCATGATGCATGTGATATAAATTGGTCTAAGTTTATAAAATGCCATAGGCATGTAAAACACTAGGACTTCACGGGCGGTCACCCATCCCAGTACTACTCTAGCTTGAAAGCGCTTAACTGCGGAGTTTTAATGGGATCCGGTGCATTAACACTATGTTGTAAGCATGTACATAAGACCACTAGGAAATCGTTGCGTGATGTTTGTAATTAACAAATGAAGATGGCATTGCATTCCATTCCCCATCAAAAGGGTGAATATCATGGTTTATCAAAACCATAGGCTCAAAATGTTGATTCAGTGGAAAAGGTGGATGGCCACCAAGATCCAACTCGATCATTCCTCCCTCCTTAGAAAGCAATGGTACCCATTGCGTCAAGTTCCCTTGAGAGATGGGGAAACTTCTGTTGAATCTGAACCTTGGTGAGTCGCTTGGCTTGTTGAAGTAGAGATGTTCTACTTGTACTTTGCCTGTGGAAGGATGTCATGAACCTGTTGGATGTGTTGGATCCATTCAACGGATCTGGTTGCATGATCTGCCTTGGTCTGAGTGTGGGAGGACTCTGTCGATGAAAATGTGGCAAGAAGAGCTATATCAATGGGGGCTAATGGTTGGAATCCCAAGCACACCTGAAAAGGGTCGTGGCCAATAGAGTTATGTTGAACATATGGAAGACTCTCATTCTCTTTGTGCTCCTCTACAATCTTGTTGACCTACTTCAGTTGGATAGAAACGTCTTGGGCCAAGGTTGTAGTGGTCATAGTGACCTTCTGTTCACCATTTGACTGGATCGTGAAGAGGAAAAACTTTGTGGTCTGAGAGATTACTTTGCGACATTGTTTTTCCGAGATCAATGAAGTGGCAGTAGTCGGAGTTACCTCTGCTACCGTGAAGAGTTGACCTCCCAGAGTAATAATGACACTGCGAGGCCGAGACTCATAGATAGCATGATGTTTCTGTTGATATTATGGTAGCTGCGAGAGGTATTAACCTCCACGTGTAACCTTTAACAAGACTAGAATCTTTCGGGAAGCAAGAGAAACCCTAAAACGTTGGATAATAACCCTAGAGGACAAGTCAGTTCAAGAGAATATTTAATTTTGACTTATTAGCCTCCAGAAGGAGAAGTCGGCCCAGCCAAGTGAGATAGAGCAGTGTAAATAGAGGGCGCTAGAGCTCATTTGACACTCACTCACTCACAACTACATAAGACTAGTGGTGCGCAAGTTTGGATTTATCGATTCAGATTGGGCAGGGAGTGCAGATGACAGAAGAAGTGCTACTTGGATATGTTTCAATTTGAGCTTTGCCACGATGTCATGGGCTAGCAGGAAACAGAAGTTTGTTGCACTCAACATGTAACACACCCACTACCATAATTTAAAAATTTTGGGAATTATCTCCCATACATGAGAAATCTCCATAACCTTTGCATTAGTGAAATGCCAATCCCTAGTTCAATATTGGAATTCGGGGTTTCTAGGATTAAGATTCATCCACCCTTAAGACTCGCTTTTCCCCAAATTCCGATGCGCTCCCTACGCATTAGCTTTCTTGGTTCAGCTCCCGGATCCACAGGATCTGCTACCATATGTTCGCAGCCCTATAGCTACCCATAGGTTATCTCCCTCTTCGGAAATCGGGATATCGCGACTCGGGAGTTCGCGATTATCGCGAACACAATTCACATACACAACAAATCCCCGATCCCCGATGGTCAAAGGGGTCAACACTTTCCTCTATCGGAGAATTCCCT
>JASDQU010370802.1:73340-84594 GCA_032191745.1 Picea mariana
AACACAATTCACATACACAACAAATCCCCGATCCCCGATGGTCAAAGGGGTCAACACTTTCCTCTATCGGAGAATTCCCTTTCGGGAAATCGACGGATGAAATGTCATGATTCACTTACACGGTGAATCCCCGAACCTCGAACCCCGATATGCTTCCACCTATATTCCACCGGCGGTCGCGGTCCCACACGCCACGTCACTTCGGGATTTCGTGGATTGCAAATCCGCGATGCATGACTCTTTGACGTCGAGAACCCCGTTTTGACGTCGAGATATGTGATTATACAGCTTACTAGAGCACTTAACACCGTTAGTTCCTCAATATACAGTCAATAACCACTTCACTTATAAGACAAAACTTCGCAACATTCACACTAATCTACGGTATTCAAGCACTTAGCATATACAACCGGATCAGAATGAGCATATCGATCACTAAGCATGAATATCTAGATCAGATCTAATATTCTAACATACAATAAGCATCAAGCATGAATAGATCTATCTAAACATATTAGAGCATTCCGCATATAATATGTAAATACATCAAGACAAAGCACAAAGCACATCACATAGGGATTACGTGGTTCACCCCCACCCTGGGGCTACGTCCACCAACTCTTCTTCTTTATTGTCTTCAGTCAATCGGTTACAAGCACAGAGCCTCAAAACCCTTACTCCACATAGGAAAAAAGATCTGCACAGCTAGCTAGATCCTTCTTGCTTGCGTTACAACACAAAGCCTTCTACAATATTTCACAGGGAATTGCACTCAGACCTACAAGTCTCACACAGTATGCACAAAGCACTTACAATCCTTAGATCACATAGATCTAGCATTTAGCCATTTCTTTTGCACTTAGCACACCGGCCTCTTTCTACATTTCCTATCCTTCTATATATACATTACAAAATAGGCCTAAACATGGGTAAACCCATGGGCCGACATTCCATTCATGTTACATATTCCCAAAAACCCAAAAAGGGGCCCAAAATGGGGCCGTGATCTCGTGATATCCGCTTCGACTTGCGCTCCTCCTTCGATAGGCTATCAAAGTCCCAAAATAGGTCAACATGACCAAGAAACTCCCAAAACTTGGTCAGGAGCCAACAATGTGGCTCCCCAGATCTTATCAACTACAGATGCTGAGTATGGTGAGGGGGGATGGTTTGATGGTGCTGCTGAAGCTTTGGGAGAAAAATGTGGAGCTGGAGGATTTATAAGAACAAGGGATCATAGATGCTACAAATGGTTTTTTAATGGTGGGCCTGGCACTAACACAAAGGCCGAGCTCCTTGGGGCTTGGGCACTTCTCCTCTTGGCTTCTCGCTTATCAATATTGGAGATACATATCAGGGGTGATTCCAAAATCATAATTGACTGAATCAAAGGAAAGGGACACATACAAGTAGTGGCACTAGAATGTTGGAAGGATCGCATCAAGGAGATGACAAAGCACTTTCGAAAGATTTCCTATGATCACGTTTACAAGGAAGGTAACACTATTACAGATAGTCTGTCAAAACGTACTCTATAGCAAGCTCCAGGGAAACTATATTATTACATGTGTGTAGGAGATCATGAGGGACCACTACAGTTTTTAAACCTCTTTTAGGGGGATCTCCCTGGTCCATTCTATGCTGTTTTGGTATAATACTTGATGAATGTATTTGCTGGAATCTGGTAGATGTTTTTTGTTGAAAGACTTTCTTAGTCTCAGGCAATCGAAAGTGATATTATTCTTGCTTATATGGATTTTGTTTCCAAGTGATGATGTTTCTGACACCCATGGAGATGGGACTATGGGGATGTTTTGTTTTGTCATAGTTTTTGTATGCGAGTGATGTTTCCCATAAGATTTTTTTGGGACATAATAGTTGGTAATATCTTTGACAAGATATCTTTTTGTAAACAATTTATATTTTAAATAATATAAAGCGTAATTTTCTTTGGGAAAAAAAATTCCACATGACTATGATGATATTGGAATCTTTATTTTTATTATTAAATCACCCACATGACCATGATGATAGAAGGGATCGTGTGTGACTCTCAAAGATCCTGTATGATTGTAACAATGTCATCTATAATGAAATTCATTCATATTTCCTTTATTATCCTCAGTCCAAGCAAAAGGAAGGTCAAGAGTCTCTGGGCAGGAGGTCAAGACCCTATTTCTAGTCTCTGGGCAAGAGGTAAGGGTTACTAATTGAGGGGAATAAATGGTTATCACTTCCCTCTTGGTTACCCTTGACTTCAGTAGGCATTTACCTAGCGGAAGGTCAAGTCACAACAATCGGATTCTTTCTCTGGGTATCACCTAGGCAATCAGATCAGTCTCTGGGCCAAGGAAAGACATATCAGTTCAGTCTCTCATTAGAGGAGTAATTAAAGAGATCCGGGGCAAAGTAGACGTCGTTAGCGCCTTATCTCCCTGGCATTCTCGTCAAGCCTGTCCCATTCTCGTAGAGCCCGTCCTGTAAGGGTCTAACCTCACCTACCCAGTTGGTTGGCTGTTTTTTAAAGATGTGAAGAAATAATTTCAAGGATATTTAATTTCTTTGATCACTTAAAAAAATGATGCACCAAGTCAAAGAAACAAACCTTAAAGATTACAACTTGTACAAGATCAAGGTAAAGTTGAAAATAATATTGTATAATGTAACCTCTCAAAGGGACACTAGAGTTGTTTGTCATTGAGATAAAAAAACACACAAAGATATATTAATATAAGAAAGGATCCAAAAGTGAGATGAGACTTTGAGAGCATCGTTAATTTGCTAGTTTAAGTTTACATCATAGAACCTTCTTAGACCAGAGTTGGCCAAGTTTGGAAACGTTATGATAAAGTAGAATTTATCATAATAATACAAAGATATAGTTCGTATCTCGTGAGTCAATGTTTAGGTTTTTAAAAATTAACATTATAAAATTATTTATTTACCAAAAATTAAAATTAATCATTCATATATATATATATATATATGAGTTAATTGAATTTAACAACTTTAGGATAAATATAATTTTATCCGAAGTTACATTTTATAACTTTCATGAATAAATATATACTTACCTTGGCTTAAAAAGAATGCATCCTCGTGGTTCAAATTACAAACATGATTTTATATTTTTTTGTCCTATGGGGTGTGAGTTTTGTTAGTTTTGGGCTCTCTCTATATGTTTTTAATGGTTAAGAACTTAGATATCATTTTCGGGATTAACTAATACTCATGGATATGAGTCATAAATTAATGACTTACACTACGTAGTTAATCTCGAAAATGATATTTAATATGTTGCACTGTGAAAGCCCCTCTATACTTAAATAATAAGAGTGAAGGGAGATCTAACTTGATAGTTCATAAGGCACAATACTTGCTAAGGTTTTGCAAATGGAGTAGTAAGTTAAGTGGGGTTGATTGTGGGGAAAACTCCACAGTTAAGTGCGCTTGAGCCAGAGGCGTCTTGGGATGGGTGACCACCTAGGAAGTCCTGGTTACCGGGTGCAAGTCCCGGAAGTGATGATTGATGCTATGCGATTCATTTCACTAGTTTCAATCCCATTTCTTCACCCTTGTGAGCATCACCCGATGTAATGAGTGCTAAGTGGACTATTCAAATCATGAGAATTATTGGTACGTTGCGACTAATACTCATGGATATGGGTCATTGATTAATGACTTACACTACGCAGTTAATCCCAAAAATGATATCTAATATGTTGCACTATGGAAGCCCCTCTATGGTTAAGAACTTGTGCTTCCTCTTAAGAGGCCACAAATTCAAATAGAGAGAGAGTAGGGTATGTATACCTTTGTCTATTTTACTAATCAAATCGTTAGACAAAAAAGGTCTCATACACCAATTTGGTGTCTAGCTTAACCGTAACCTTAAAAATAAATTATTATTATTAATCTATATTATATATGGAAGGAAACCTTTCTACCTGACTTGGTCTTAGACCTTTAACCTCAAATAAAATAATAGAGCACCTTCACTTCAAAATAGTAAACCTCGTACTCCTAAAACTTCAATCTCCTTGTCTCCCTTGTTGTTCTCTACATACTTTTTCACTTTTTTAATTTTCTTTTCCTTCTTGTTAATATATTTGTCCTTGGCGGCCCCTTAAAGGTAGTGGGAAGAGGGTATTGTTTATGTAGCTTGGGTATCTTATAGTATTGGCTGGGATGGTTATTTCGGGAGATTCTAATCTTGGATGGGTTAAAAATGTCGTTTAATTATCGTGTCTTTATATTTCTTTATAAATGATGTCTCTCTTTCCTTTCTTGGTAATATTCTAACTCTTAGTTCTTCTTTCCCCACCTCAATCCTTTTTAGTCCCTTGGTCCCTAAATCTCAATTATCAAGATCTCTCATATAGGATATAATTAAATAGGTAGAATTTTCACAATTTTTTTATTTTTTTTTATTTTTAAACAATAAATAGTTTTTAATAATGTTAGTATTAATATCAATGTTATTTTTCATAATCTACAAATATAGATTATGATGAGATTGTAATACCGATTTCCTTGAAACTAGATTATGATGAGATGAACATATTACTGTATATTACTAGTTTTAACATCTAACATCTTGTTTATTGAAATTATTAAAAAAAATTGTCATTGAAATTAGATTATTGTATAATGCATTTTTTTGTAATTATAACATAATTTTATTGTAAAATGCATTTCATTTAAAATATAAAAATGAATTACTTTTAAATAACTTTAATATTTTTTTTAAAGTTACTTTCTTAAATTCTAAGTTAAAATGTAAATTTATTGTAAAATTGATTTTTTAAGTTATGAAGTAAATTCATTGTAAAAGTGATTCTTACTTATTTTATAAAAGTGGGCCATTTACATTATAAAAAATAATTTATTTGTAAATGTTAGGATATTTAGACACTTAAGAGTTAGTTAAGATCAACTTGGTTTAATGTGTCATTAGGTTAAAGTGTGTTTTTTTAGTATGCATTTGTAATTCAACAATCACGATATGTTCTAGACATAGAATGATATGATGACTCATATTCTCCTCGATTTTAATGGCTACATTGATCCATGGCTTAACACCTAATTGGTCCATGATCTTTATTTAAAGAGCACGGAGGGTCATGTTTTGATGATCGATTGTGAGAAACTATCTTGTAGTTTTTCTTTTGCATTGATAAATTGTCTCAAGTGGCCACATTGGCTATGACCATGGATGTTTCCCCATTGGAGTTTTACCACGTAAAAACATTGGCGTGTTGATCTCTGATCTGGTTTTGTGAGTGGTTATTGAAGATGTTTGTCCTCTGTTGGAATACCCTTTATTGTCGAACATGGTATCAGAGCCCGTTTGAAGACCCACTTTCGTTGTAGATCAATATCTTGAAGTCGTGTTGCCGCATTTCTATTTTCTTCAATTTCTGTACATTTTTGGGCTAGGAAGACTATTCCATTGTGTCTGGAGTGCTTCTTTCAATTAGAAATGCTTTTCATTTCACTAGAAAAGGTTTATGTTTGCCCAAGATACGACCATTTTAGTTTATCTGGAGGTATAAAGCCTGAATATGCCCTTTTAAATTTTTTTTACAGATATAATATTTCAGTTTTTTTTTTTTTTGGTTGCTACTCTTTTCGGTCCGTGTATTCTCTTTTCCCTATGCTATGTGTGATCTTGAAAAATAAAAAATGAAGTCGAAAATGTTTTCTTATCTGTGTATGCTCTTTGTCATGCACTTTGTGTGATATCGACAAATCAGAAACAGAGAGAAAATTTTCATTTTATGGGTAATATAATCGAGATCTGTTGTCGTCTAGGCAATTGAGGTAGACATACAAGAGAGACTACATTGTAAAATATATCAAGAACACACACATAACCCAACAAGAAGAGAGAATTTAGGGAAGGAATTACATTCCAAGTTTGTATTTCATCTTTAGGGTTATTTATACAATAGATTAATGGTTGGAGTAGTTGCACCCGCTCCAACTAATCCTTTGTTTAGTTACATTTACCACTTGTTACATAAATTTACTTAGATTTATCCACTCATTACATATATTCTTGCTTTATTACATATTATCATGTAGTCTAATGTCTAATAACATATATGAGATGATTATTAGGGCCTAAAGGCCCCCCCAACATCTCCCCCACACCCAATTCCTTGCTCGTCCCAAGAAAATGTGCAGATAACTGATGACCTACTACTCTTTGTAAATGTGTTGAACCTGCACATAATAGATCTAGCTAGAAAATACTACACACATTTGCAGAGAGAAATTAAGCAAGAAGAAGAAGGAGAGAAAGAATGGAAGAATTCTCATTAACCATATTCCACACTCAAAGAGTGAATAATTTACAATAGATATAGGATACATGAGTAACTAATGAGCCATAGTGGTGGTATAGAGTGATCTGGACACACACCAATAATTACGGGAGTGAACAACCACCTAGTCTAGTCTCTCAGGCAGTTAAGGGAGTGAACTGCCACCTGGTTGAGTTAACTAGTCAACTAGTGTTCAATTAACTGACTGAACATAGAGTAGTGAGGATTTAACTCAGGGAATCAAGGCTAATGCGCTAGTTTGGTGATGATCCCAAGGCAAGGTCGAATTAGCATGGTGATGATCCCAATGTTTCATAGTGATAAAACCAATGCAACATCTAAACTCAACTCAACTAGTGAAACTGAAGTGTCAACTGAAAGAGAATATTCTCTAGGTGGAATATTCTCCCCTAAAATATAGGAGACTGGATAATGACTAATTATGAATAATAAACAAGCAAAAACCTTAGGAAAAATAAATCCTAGGTGTGTGTGAAGTAACTCCAACACCCCCCTGAACATCACTATGGTGAAAATAAAGAATGGGTCTCGACAACGAGGCCATGTTAGGTACCCAAATACAAAATATACACTGAAATAAACGAGGAAAGAGGGAAAACCTCATGGAAACCCCCCCCTCAAATTACAATGCATAAAAAAATAAAATGAAAAGGAACAAAAAACAGTTGCTAAGCAACCTTGTCCTTCACTCCAAGAAGACCTCACAACTGTGCAAGTTTGTGCTCGTTGAAGATTTTGTTGAAGATGTAGATGTCTACACAGATCTGATGAAGTAGATGAATCATTGAGATGTCTACACATATTCACTTTCTCTTCTTGTAATGAATAAGATCCAAATAAAGTTTGGATGGAATTTTGAAAACCGTGCGGCTGTTTTCGGAAAAATGCTGAAATTTTGTTAATTTTAAAACGATCATAACTTCACTTCCCGGACTCCATTTTAGACGATATTTTTTTTTGAAATTGGATATTTTTTCGAGAGGAATTAAAATAGCAATTTTTTTTCTGCAAATTGTGCTCAGAAAATATCATAATTGAGTCTGATGTGTGCGACTCCCTTTTTGTCTCCTGAGATGCATGCATTGCACATGGAAAAGTGTCTGCATGTGACTCTTGAGATGCATGCCATATATCTTCCACGTGAATTTCAGAAAACAAATCTGAAATGGAGTAGACACCATTGTTAAGCCTCTAAATTGACATCCCCACTACCCTATTATACTCTTCATCTATACCTTTTTGGCTTACCTAAGCTTGGGTAAATGACAAAGAACACTACCATTAGCCATTGATAAGGTCATAAGGTAAAGTATAATTAATTCATGCATTTTTGTGGTTTATTGAGCTAGGAGATTAAATGTTTCGTGTACTAATGCTTCAATTTGCCATGTATAATCTTTGACCTCTAGATAAGTCCAACCTTCCTGTACCAGCTCAGCTATCCGATACTTGTGCACCAGATTGCCACTGTCCGAATCTGGTACCAAGCACACCTTCTATTCAGATCCGGTACTGAATCTCACCTGTTGCGATTTGGTACCAATGGCCGTAGACTGTCGTGATCCGGTACCAACCATTTGTGCATTGTTCGGATCTGGTACCATCTACCTGTCAGGATCCGATACCAATACAGAAAGCCGAATGTACCAAGTTTAGCTCCAGATCGTGCCCAAGATAATTGTTGGATGTTTATTGAATCATAAATGTTTTAGCAAGGTTATGTTAGGATAGTTTGTTGTTGCTTCATCCTCATGCAGTTTGTGTCATGAGGATGAAGCTTAAAATATGTAACTGAATAATTAAATTTAACAATTGACTAATTTGCAAACGATTTCACCTCCTTGTGTTTCACGACTAAGACTGTTTAAATAGTCATGGCAAGGTTGGTGGAGGTGGTAGAGAGTTAGCATAATACAGCATGTGAAGCAACGTCACATATTGCAGAACATATTCTGGGTGAAGATTAATACAAGGACGTCATTTATCTCCATGTCTTGATCGTCTATGATTGAATGTGAGTTGAGTTGTTAGCATAGTTTGATTCTATGTTTTGAATTTTGAGTAAGAGTAATGTGTGGGTTGAAAGCAATCTTAATGTAGACTCCAGTCGCTGACCTGTTGAAGTGGCAAGGGCCCACCGCCCAACAAAGGTCAGCATCTTTGTAGATTAGTATTAGCATTTGATTTCAATAGTGTAAATGTTAGATTAGCTGAAGCTTTAATTTTTTCGGATGATAGCAGTACAATTTAGACTAGGATTTCAATTATATGATAGCTTAGAGATCTTTACTCACTCTGTTTTGCATATGCTCTGTTTTTATGAATTTGATTTTGTTTCATAGACATGAATGTTGGCAGTAGTAGTCAGACATATTTGAAGGAGAACTAGTGAAGTTCACAATAACACATTGTGAACCACAACATACTCAGTATATTGTTTGTTGAACTACCCATGCTATGTCTTGATGATTGATGTGTGATTTCCCTTTCATAAGTGTGGTTGCATAGTTAGTTCTCTGGGCTAGATAACAGAGTTGATCTGTCAAAAGAACTCCATCTCATACTTGCATATGCCATAATGGAGTAGATAGCCTCTCTGTGAAAGACAACCAAAGTGTATTTCAGTTTGCTAGTTTGTTTGGTTTCCAGCATACATAATCTAGAATAGTTCTATACTCATGACATTAGAATTACCTTTCTTATTAGTGTCTTGTAACTCTATTGATTACGAATCCCAAATTGATAATTAATGAGTGAATTATACTAAACATATAAGCAACACAACATTTTGGCGCCATTGCCGGGGAGTTGCAAACGGTAGGAAGTGATTTTTAGCTTAGATTGTTTGCATAAATTTTGAATTCTTTTAAAGGCTTCTTGAGGGAGGAGGATAAAACGTTTAAGACGTGAGTGAAGAGCCACGTGGCCACTAGAGTGGGGTTCTTCGAAGCCAGCTTGCCTTCTTACCTTCTAGATAGAATTAGGATTTCAATTCAGTTAAAAATCAAATTTTCATTTTATGCATAGATATAGAGATAACAAGGGTAGATTTGTAAGCTCTAAAGAGTAAAAAACAACCCCCCCCACTAATCCAACTGAGTGTAGGAAAAATTCCATCCGGAGAAAATTCAAGGGGAGCTAGTGAGGCTCTAGAAGGAGAACCTAAAACGGAAGAATCAACATTGGGGCGGGCAGAACGTGAATCTGCTGAACATTTAGGAGACATAGAAAATCTAGTTTCTGAACCATCTATCAGTGGAATGGCATATGAAGAAGGAAATGCAGCCATAGAGACTGAGACTTTTGGGTTTCCAATCTTGGATATTTCCAGAAACATCAGCATGAAAAATATCCCACTAGCATCGTTACCCACTTTCAAAGGTATGTCAACTGAAGATCCAGATTTATTTTTATTCAAGTTTGACATATTATGTAGAAGCTATAACTACTCAGACGATGCCCAAAAACTTAAGTTTTTTCCTGCTACAATGAAAGATTCAGCCTTAAGATGGTTCATGAGCTTAGGAGAAAATACAATACTCTCTTGGGATCAGATGAAAGACACATTTTTACGGAAATACCAAGACTATTGTAAGGATAATGCTAAAAACGACATTTTTAAAATGCAGCAAATAGAAGATGAAAGCCCTGAAGACTACTTAGAAAGGTTCTTATACAACTATCAGAAATCAAAACTATTCACCACAGACCCAGTTGTAGTAAGAACTGTATTCTTGAAAGGTCTTAGAGATGACTGCATAGAAGTTTTAAACTTGTTGAGTTCAGGAGATGTACACCAAAATCCTTTTGCAGAGATTGCAGATTACCGTAGAAGATACTCAAGAGGACAAGCTAAAACAGGCAAAGGACCAAGAGATTATTTTAGAAAAAATACAAAACAAAGCTCAGGGACTGTCACTAGAACTGAGTTAGGAAACTTATTGGAGAACTTTAAAACAAACATATTGAGCACAATCAATAACCAATTAGATACTCTAAAACTGAAAAAGAAACAAGAAGAAGAGGCTGCTTTAGCAATATTTTGTCATAGATGTCGAAAGAAGCACCGTGAGAAGGAATGCCCATTAAATGTCATAGAAATATGTGGCCTGTGTACACTAGAACACCCCACATCTGAGTGCCTGACTTTGATTGAGCTACGAGCCATGTATAGGGGAGGAGGAGTCTCACAAGAACAACCATACCCTTCCAGAAGACCTTGGAGAGCCCAAAACCCTAATACATTTTATGACCCTAATGCACAATATCAACAACAATAATGGGGTCCTTCCCCAATGACCTATCCACAATGGACACCTCAACAAGCTCAAACTCAACCTTGGCAACAAGGTTGGAGGGGACCTGTGTATGGAAATCCCTCTTACCCTACATATCCACAGTACCTTGCAAACATTTCCCAATTACTACCTGGATTCAACCCACCACAGATGCAAGCTTTACTCCCACCTCCTATACAAAAACAATTTACAACCCTCTTGAACCCTAACTAGCAGCAACAACCACCTATAAATGCCAATCAACAGCAAAACCAAGCTGCCCACAACCTCCGAAACCAACAACAATCCCTGCCCAGCCAATCCATAACCCCAATAATCGAACCACCCACCCGGTGCAAAATACAGAAGTTCAAACCTTTCCCACCTATGAAATTCAACTACGATCGGGGAAAGTTGTAAACCAATCAAATCTTGCAGTAATAATTCAGGAAGAAAATGATAATCATTCCGAGGAAGAAAACACTCAAACCACCCTTGCAGAAGAAGAGACCTCCCCTCCTATTCCAATCACTTCTCAGTCTGTATGAGTACCCCAACAAGTTAATCTCCCACCCTACCCCGAAAGACTATTAGTGAAGAAACCTGACCCACCCTTGCACAGAGATA
>JASDQU010370802.1:85268-104218 GCA_032191745.1 Picea mariana
CGAATCAATCATAGCCGTCCGTCTGCGGGGACAGGTGGCACGAATCCGGAACCTCGGGGTTTCGGCATTCGGAGTTTGGCGAGGTAAGAATTTTATACCTCGTGAAATCGGACAGGCAATTTCCCGAATCAATCGAGGCCGTCGATCGGGACAGGGATACGTGGCATCAAATCCCGGATATCGGAGTTTGGCAAGGTCGATGACCTTGTGCGCCAGGAACTGCGATTTCCCGAATCGTGATTTCCCGATAGCGAGTGGAGGACAGGTGGCATCGGACTTCGGGGTTTCGGCGTTCGGAGAAACGGGGTTCTCGACGTCAAAGAGTCATGCATCGCAGATTTGCAATCCACGAAATCCCGAAGTGACGTGGCGTGTGGGACCGCGACCGCCGGTGGAATACAGGTGGAAGCATATCGGGGTTCGAGGTTCGGGGATTCACCGTGTAAGTGAATCATGACATTTCATCCGTCGATTTCCCGAAAGGGAATTCTCCGATAGAGGAAAGTGTTGACCCCTTTGACCATCGGGGATCGGGGATTTGTTGTGTATGTGAATTGTGTTCGCGATAATCGCGAACTCTCGAGTCGGGATATCCCGATTTCTGAAGAGGGAGATAACCTATGGGTAGCTATAGGGCTGCGAACATATGGTAGCAGGTCCTGTGGATCCGGGAGCTGAACCAAGAGAGCTAATGCGTAGGGAGTGCATCGTAATTTGGGGAAAAGCGAGTCTTAAGGGTGGATGAATCTTAATCCTAGAAACCCCAAATTCCAATATTGAACTAGGGATTGGCATTTCACTAATGCAAAGGTTATGGAGATTTCTCATGTATGGGAGATAATTCCCAAAATTTTTAAATTATGGTAGCGGGTGTGTTACATGAAAGAATGAACCTGAATCAAGAAAACCCTAAAACAGATCTAGAACCTATGGATGAACCTTAGAAAGAATCAAAGAAAGCATTGCTATAGATGAAAGAAACCTTGAATGACCACCGACATGTCAACTTATCATAGATCTTAAAAGAGAAGAAATGCATCGAAGCAAGATTAGGAGACTTCGACATTGACTGTGTTCTGGATGAGGAAACACAGATGAATATTATGCCAGAGAGAACCTGGGAAGCTATAGGAAGGCCTGCTATGATCCCTTCACTAGGAGGAATAGGTTTATTTAGAGGAAAGCTCATAAACCTATGTGGAAGGCTCACTCGGATACCTATGATTGTTAATGGAAATTTGATAGAAGAAGAATTTGAGATTATTAAATTTTTCGAAGACAGCGCCCCGTTTACCATGCTAATAGGAAAATATTGCATTGATAGAGACCAAGCCCGACAGAAGGAAGAAGAAGAAGTTTTGGAACAGAAGAAGCAAGAGTTAAAAGACTTTAGACCAGAAGGATCGCGCACTTGATTGAGGAATAGGAGAGCAGATCACAGATATTTAATACTAGCAACCCGGATGTCGAAGCTAAGAGAACACTAGAGGATCCTCGGAAGATTGAATTACCTATCCAGACAAAGAAGAAGTATTATCTAGGAACCCTAGGAAAAAATTTCAACAGCGCGAAGTAACTAAGACCAAAGAAGAAAAGAATCAGAATGAGAAAAGCATTACTGAGATGAAGCTCACTGGAAAGAAGGCTAGAAAGTTAAGAAAGAAGACGGCTAATACTGAAAGGTTACAGGAGGTTCTAGAGGAGACCTCGCAGAAAGAAAAATTGCAAAATTGGAGATTCATCGAGATATCAGAACAACGACACATGGTACTTCGCCATGAAGAAGCAATATAGTCGTTGGGGCCAATATATCCATTCGACTTCTGCTCCGAACGGAAAAAAAAAAAAGCAATAAAGGTTCGTTATCCAACCATTGGACCGCACCATAATGGATTGAATGGGAGTTAATGGAGGCTCATACCCGTTGCAAGCCCACCGTTGTCGAATTACCTATTTATCTCGTTGCGCCATGCACCGAGAACACTTTTGTCAATCGAGAATTTGAGCCCACATACTAAGCCGAGTTTATACAGTGATCATTGTGCTCTCATTCTCTATCTCATTACCGTGTCTGATTTGTTCCCTAACCCCGCAAATTGTTTACCCCAGGTGCGTATGTCGGAAGCATTGAGCGTTGCAGAGAAAAACACTGAGGAATTTTTGATCGACTTGATGACAGAGAGAGTCATGTCGGAGAGAGGAGTGTATATAGGTGTACAAGCGTCTTCGACGATAGGATTGCAGGCCTCTCCATCCACTGCTCGAGCCGGACCATTCTGGCCAGCTGCTGAGAAACGAACGAAGCATAGAGATGATATCGCTAATGCTAAGCTGATTCCGAGCATTCTACATGCTTATCTACCAACTCCGAGTGGCGCAATAAATCGAGACAGTCTACCCCGATATTTTGAATATGAACTAGTCACTGCGTACCTTCTGAAGGGGATATGCATAGTACACACAAATCAGGATAAGATCGCAGCGTTGAAGTTTAGTGACTTCAACCTCGGCGACAGGAAAGTGTACAATATGCTAGCCCCATATAAATACTTGACTCAAACCAAGAGAAAGAATTCAAAGGTTGTTCCCCAACAGTGGGCCATGAACCTCGCACAGTACACACTGCTTAATGTAATGAAGATTCCTCACTTCAAGAGGCATCAAGAAGTGAACGCATGCATCAAGTTGTTGTTGTATTGCTATCATGGAGGATACTTATGGTTGAACCGCCGCATCACAGTGGATCCGACTTTGATCAATCGGATCACAGGGCTTAGCATACAAGGCCCTGACACACAGGATTTCTACCCCGGAAAGACCGTAGATCATGCTCTTTCCCAGAGGATAAAGGATACTTACGACGATGTAGAGAAGGGAACGCAAGGTTACAAGGTAGCCTCTATCCAGAGCAGCGCAGTGCGCCTTACCTATCAGCTGATCACAGGCAAGCTAGTTCTCAAGAATCGACCGACCCAAGTAAGTGGATTCGTAGTCGACCTCGCAGGGAAGTGCGCAGAGGGACTACAGATGAACTAGGCGAAGTACCTTGTGAACCAACTAGAACTAGATTGCAGAGAAGCGCAGGATCAGGGATACGAATTCCACTTCAGCTGGCTTCTTATCCTGATCGCTTTCATCACATGGGAGATGCCGGAAGGTGTGACCTTCCCGGACACCGAGCCATATGAACCTTTGGCCATGAAGTTCAGTACGTTGTGGTACTCCAGCGACATGAACAAGCAGTGGAAATCAAATGTCATCTTCCACACATATTATAACCATTTGAAGGTAGCCATATAGGCCACACCTCGCATAACCCCGAACACACTTCATAGGTTTAGACCCTTGATGAAATTCATCGCGGACCACCATTTTATCTATATCACAGCGTGTGCTAATGAACATAAACAACAGCTACAGTCATACTACAAGTTAACGGAGGATGACTTGGAGGAGATTACCAAGGAATGGTCAGGGGACCTCCTTTTTTCAGTAGACCCTACGGAGATGTCCGATGTTGACAGCCCCAAAACTGCATCGGATACAGTCGGACCTAGCAAGATAAAGAAGACCGAAGAGGTCCATGATTTAGACAATGCATCTGTGAAGACCACGTCCATCTCAGCAGAGCAAGGAAGTGATGGCATAGAAGTCAAACAGAAGAAAGGTGAGGTTACACTGCCAAGAGACGAGGAGGATCCCTCAAAGAAAAGGAAGTTTTCCCCTCCGAAACCTTCTTCAAGGAAGAAAATGAAAGCAACCAGAACCAAATTCGAGACCACCCTCACCTCAGACGACTTTGACTTCATCGTCGCAGCACTGAATGATGCTTCGCTAGAGATAGCATAAAAGCAAGAAGCTAAGCAGGAGGAGGTGTTCAGTAGGATTAAGGATGAACTCCAAGGAGTGCAGCAGGCACTACAATCTAGCCACGCAGTATCCATTGCGCCCCTGACAGTTGGAACACAAAACTAGGTGATGAGCCCGCCCAATTACATCGCATTGTTGATACAGTTGAAGCTCGCCTTCGACGAGCCCAGGAAGAGACAGCACAAGCCACCCAGGCTTTAGCGCAAGTATATAAATACCTTGAGGACCAAAGAAGTGTTGCAGAAAAGGAAAAGCTTGCTCTCCAAGCAAAATGGGATGAAGAAAAAGCAGAGCTACAGCAAAGTAAGGAACATTTGCTCGCCGAGCAACTTGAAGTTAAGGAAAGGGTCAACAGAGCACTTCGCTCTATGAAAATCATCGAAGTACAGACCGACGAACAAGTTCCACAGTAGGTGGCACAACTGGAAGAGGTAATCGAGAAGTTACAGCAACGCATTGCCGACTTAGAGCTCCGTGCAGTACCTAAAACCCCACAGGAGATAGGGAACCAAAGAGAAATAGTTGCCCGCAGCGCAGTTGACAGATTAAAATCTCTTGCCTTGGAGTGCAAGCAGCTTAGTAACCGCAGCGCCCAGACCTATTAAAATCTCACTGAAAATCCAGAATTGCAGACACTAGAGTCACAGCTCCAAGAAGCGAAGAAGAACGTAGATACACTACAGGCGTAGCTGAAGGCCCTGTCAGCTGTAGAAAGGATGAAGAGATCTCAAGAACAACGCACAGCTCAGCATCAGATCCATATGATTCAAAGCAAAGTGATGGAAGTCACTCAACGACTTCAACCTATGCAAGACAAGGGATGTCTATTGTTTTCAGAGGTCGAGAGCCAAGGAGCAGAGCTAGAATAGCTCGTTGTCACAGCATAACAGCGCCTAGAAGGACCAGTGAACGATGCAGTGATCCAGGAGTTCACTAAATAAGAGGCCACAGCAAAGCAGCAAGTCAAATCAGCATGAGCCAAGCTCGAGGAGTTTGAGGTAGAATTGCTCAGACCAGAGTGACTCAGGACGAGTCACGGGTGAGTGTTGGGGGCATGTTGGCCCTTGACCAAGTTTTGGGATTTTCTTGGTCATGTTGACCTATTTTGGGACTTCAACATCCTATCGAAGGAGGAGCACAAGTCAAAGCGGAGATCACAGGATCTCGGCCCCCTTTTGGGCCCCTTTTTGGGTTTTCGGGAATATGTAACGGGAATGGGATGTTGGCCCATGGGTTTACGCATATTTAGGCCTATTTTGTAATGTATATATAGAAGGATAGGCAATGTAGAAAGAGGTCGGTGTGCTAAGTGCAAAAGAAATGCCTAAGTGTTAAAACTATGTGATCTAAGGATTGTAAGTGCTCTATGCATATTGTGTGAGACTTGTAGGGTTGAGTGCAAGTCCCTGTGAAATACTGTAGACGGATTTGTGTTGTAACACAAGGAAGAAGGATCTAGCTAGCTGCACAAATCTTATGTCCTGTGCGGAGTAAGGGTTTTGAGGCTCTGTTCTTGTAACTGATTAACTGAAGACAATAAAGAAGAAGAGTTGGTGGATGTAGTCCCAGGGTCGGGGTGAACCACGTAAACCTTATGTGATGTGCTTTGTGCTTTGTGCTTTGTGCTTTGTTCTTTGTCTTGATGTATTTACATATTATATGTGAAATGCTCTAATATGTTTAGATAGATCTATTCATGCTTGATGCTTATTGTATGTTAGAATGTTAGATCTAATCTAGATATTCATGCTCATTCTGATCCAGTTGTATATGCTATGTGCTTGAATACCGTAGATTAGTGTGAATGCTATGAAGTTATGTCTTATAAGCGAAGTGGTTATTGACTGTATATTGAGGAACTAACAGTGTTAAGTGCTCTAGTAAGTTGTATAATCACATATCTGTGTCCCAGCTAAGGTTGCAGACACTTGAGTCCTGCAACCACCCCTGCCTCTACCTCGGGTGATACTTCATCTGCTTCGCAGGTGTTGCCGAAAGGGTCGGTAGTTAGGGATTTTTTGGTGCGTTGTTGTAACGTTGAACCCTAGGCCTGCCCCTGTGCCAACACACGTGTTTTAAAAAAAAAAATACTACTCTCCAAAGTGAGAAAAGAGAGATTTGCCACCTTCTGAAGATTTGGGATATGTCCCTCGAAAATCACCAAATTTCTCTCCTTCCATACAAACCAATAAATGATCGTTGGCATACTAGGATATGATAAATATTGTAATTTACACGCCTTGAAGCATTCAGCAATGGAGTTACCAACCTTCCTGGCGGGATGTTTGATGAAAGCAATAACCTTTTCCCATACTTTCGAAGCAAAAGTGCACTCCACAAACAGGTGGAAGACTATTTCTTGATTATTATTACATAAGGAGCAAGTACGCAAGCCATTGAAACCTCGACGTTGTAGCCGATCCCAGGTGAGAATCTTATTCTCAACTAGTAGCTAGGTGAATAAACGAATTTTTAATGGGCAGGTCCAGGTCCACAAGGCTTTCCTCCAACCTCCAATCATATAACCCCATTTATTTTTTTCCACTGCCTCATATGCATTCTTGACAGTTAATACCCTGGATTCATCGCCCCCCATCCATAATCATGTGGATGACATAATAATAAAATTAAAGATTCCAATACATAAGGGTTTTATAATTTTATTTATCAAAATCATGATTAAGGATCTTTTTGTCTTTTTTAATAAACAATTTTTTCAAGAGAAAAGTATGGATGAAAATGAAATCACATCATAATAACAATAACCTATAATATAAACATCACCTATTACATAAATAACAACTACAAGTAAGAGAGAATCCAAACTAAAAATGCAGCAAGAAATTATTTTTTTTGGTTAATAATAATGAAATTGAATAAATTATTAGATTTAAATATTATTTATAATAATGAAATCAAAGAAGCTAATCTCATATTTAATCCCCAAGAAAAGTGAGATTTGGATAGAGTGCTTATGTGGTCTCTAAAAAATGGTAACAAAATTTGTGATAATTGCAGGCAGATGGTGCCTAAACCTTGAGTTGTTTTGCCAAATCCAATGACAATAATGATCCCACTACCATTTCTAATGTAATATACAAACATTTTAATTGTCCTCCGCAAATTCGGTCACCTCATCACCAAGCAAAATTGCAAGGACAATGGTGCTCTCAGTTTCAAAATGTATGGCCTCAAAAATGAAAACTAGTGATTAGTAAGTTATTTCAATAATGATGGACTCTCAAGGTTTCAAACACATGATAGTATCACAACTATCAAGTTATATGAACAAATTTAAGTTATATGAACAAATTTGATCACAAATAAGAATGCACAAAATTAATCATAAATAAAGTGACATTAATAATAAAAGTGCAATTGCAATGGCAATGCACTACAACTATAATCAAAATTTTGTTACAGGGAGGATAGGGACAAGGACCTTTAGTCCTATCTTAACTCACATATCAATACAAAGTTGGAGAAGAGAGACAAAGTAGAAGATGACCCATTATGATTTATGAAATTTTACTCACAAGTCAATATTAGATTTCTCTATCCATGTTAGCATTCATGCACTATGTTAGGTTGTGTATCTACAATGAGGGTGTGTAAGCTAAGGTAGCACAATGATATATAAATGTGATTATAATTTGGAACTATGTAAGTAGGTCACATCACGAAAACTACACAGCGAAAATATCGATTTGTTTGTGACACATTATCAAATTGTCAATTTTATCTACTTCAAAGTTTACTTCTACAATGTGCATCCCATCTTAATGATTCCATGTGAAACTGAACCCATGGTAAAAATGGCCAAACTATGCAACAATGTTTAGATAATCTATTACAATGAAATTATATTTAGCGTGACTTCTCCAATGACTGATTTTCTCAATTATCTCTCATTTTGCGATCAAATATCTCCACTTAAGAATTATTGATCCCTATCACTCGTCTTAGCAATTGGGGAAACTTAGCATACACATGCTCCAAGTTGTGTCACTCATATAACTCACCTTCCACGTGTCTTAAGATTTTAATTATATAATTAAACATGTATACTTAATCAATTAATAAATAATTCACATATTTAATAATATTAAATGTACAATGAGATATGCATGAAATAACATTGAAATGACATTTAATGTTCCAAATAGAATGAATGAAAAGGAGGTTTATAATTTTTCTATTTTGAACATTGTAAAGTCTTTGAATGCTCTCATTTCAAGACGAAAAATTATATGCAAAAGAGAAAGCAAATGCGAGAGACGGGTAGACCCGCACATTTCATGAAAACTCATTCCAACGATTTTGCATGATGGTATGTATCCAAGATATTTCATGGATTTTTAAAAATTCCCCCGTATATAGGTGAAGGTGATGTACTTTAATTGGGAATATATATATATATATATATAATCAATATTTATGGCTTTAGCATGTTAATCTATTAAGTATTCCTCTATACTATATAAGAGTGTTCTTGAGAGCATGTATAACTACTTATCCTATATAGAGTTTATGGTGTTCCTTGATATCTGAAATAAAATTCAGAATGTGATGGATAGAAATATAACTATGAAAAGAAAATACATAAAACCAAAGTATGAACATAACAACAATAAGAAAACCTTTATCGATATTCAAAATTGAGATCAATGTTCACAATTGGGTACACTGCCAAATGCAATAATATTCATTTGGCGACCAATTACATAGATTATACTACTATTTATAGTTTCCAATTGACCAAAACCCTAACTACCTAGTAGAACTCCATTAATAAGGCCTCAACCACTAACTAGTGGGCCTTCTTTAATGAGGCCAACATACATTTATTGATTTCATACTCTATTGCCTTGTGGACCTTATTTAATAAACATGGCCCCAATGCATAAAGTAACAACCTATTTTCCTAACTAGGGTAGTCAAGGTGGAACCCTTACATGCCCTCCCCCTTACGAAGCAGTGTTGTACTCAAGGTTGAAGATGAGGAAATTGGTGGAGAATCTTTGTTGGTTCCCATGTAGCATCATTGGGATTTGTATCCTTCAGTTAGATCAAAACTTCTTGGATAGTGCATTGGCGAATACAACACTCAATTTTGTCCAAAACAACCTCAGGCTATAACCAAATGGGACCCTCCTCGTCTAGTTTATGAAGGTTGGTTTAAACTATGCAATTGAACCCAACTAGTTTCTTCAAGCACGACACATGAAAAATTGGGTGGAGCTTAGAATGGCTATGAAAATCCAATTTGTAAGCCACTAGGCCCATATATTTTAGTATAGTATAGGGGCTATAAAATTTAGTTGCTAACTTTTAGTGGCTCTTCTCCTTGAGTGATGTCTACTTATACAACTAGAGACACAAGAACATGTTATGAACCAAATATTGAAGATAACATAATAAACCAAAAGTACACACCATGTACACTAAATGTGAGTGTGGAACACAACTCCAAGATAGATAAAAGAGATGAGTTACACAATAACTCCTTAAAGAATAGGAGAACCTCATCCAAATACCCAAATACATTGATACATCCAAATCACATGTCCTCAATAATGACTACATGATCTCTATATATATGTATTCTTACATTACACATGTGGCCCCTTTATTATTAGGCTAACCATTATTACATATACATTTATTCATTACATGTACATTTAACCCATATATTCCCCCCTTGGGGTCATATCATATACATTTAACCCCATACAAGCCCCCCTTGGGGTCATACCATAGTACCCTCCTTTAAAATATTTGTCCTCAAAGCTTTACAGTTAAAGTATTTACATGTGATTGACCTATTGATTCATGCAATTCTAGGCCAACAACAAATTATCCTTGAGGGCATGAAAAACATCAACATGGGCCATCGAGGTTTTGTCCACCTCCTAAACCTTAGAGAGGCTTGGTAAGTATGAGATTACTGACAAGAATTGTTTTCCATAGACTACCTCAAAGGGGGTCATTTGAGCAGCACCATGATAGGTGGTATTATACCACCATTCGGCTAGGGGTAACCACTAGACCCATTGCATTGTCTAGTCCAACCTAAAACAATATAAACAAGCTTCCAAAAACTTATTGATTGTTGTTGTCTAGCCATTTGTTTCAAGGTGATATATAGTGTTGATATTCAATTGAGTACCTTGAATACAAAACAACTCCTACCATAAATTGGTAGTGAATGTGGGGTCACGAGATCACAATTGATTTAGCCATGCCATGGAGTTTAAAATATTATCCATGAATACATGTGCTATTGTGGAGGCATTGATGTTGGAACCTTGGTTTCTGATGGTTCATGATACTTCTCTTGGAAACAGTCGGGCGAGCGGTCGAACAACATCTGGAAACAGTCGGTCGGGAGAATCGACTATATATCTACATCAGTCGGTTAATAAATCGACAAGCGTGTCGGTCAGAAAGTTGATCAATAGTCGAAGACAGACGGTTAGTGGATCGACCAACTAAGCAATCAAATACGAGTTGGATGCATGGACGGTCGGTCAAGCATCCTTGTCGAGATGATTAGACAATGCAGATTTGATGGAGTCAACTCTAACCACTGATGGTTGTATGTGGACAATATCTTTTTTATTCCAAGGAAGTTGGTTAGATATTGAGGCTATAAATAGAAAATTCGATGGGTCATTATCTAGTGTTGTACGCCAACACTAAACATGGTGTGTGTGTTCAATATGCATTGTGATGTTTTGATCACAATGCATTGTGCTTAAGTGTTGTAATGGTGTCTTTAGACACCACCTATTTTATTTTAGGGTTATTTCTCTTCGATTATCCACACTGAGAGCTTTTCCCCTATTGCAAAGATGAACTATGTTCAATTGATTCTTTCCCTTGCCACTTGTTTTGGATGACAGATCCACCAGATGGATGTGAAGAGTTCTTTTCTTTGTGGCGACCTATCTAAAGAAATTTTCACGGAATAACCTTTGGGTTTTGTGATATATTCTAACTTTGTTTGTCGACTTCAAAAGTTTCTTTACGTTTTGAAGCAAGCTCCCATAGCTTGGTATACTAAGATCGACAACTTCTTTCTTCAATTTGGTTTCAAATGTTGTGAATCTGATCTAGTTTATATGTACTCCATACTCATGGAAACACTTTGATTATTGTTGTATATGTTGATCACCTTGTCGTAACTGGCAATAACAAAGATCTCATTCTTATATTGAAGAAATAACTTGTTGACTCCTTTAACATGATAGATCTTGGTATTCTGCATTATTTTTTGGGCCTTCAAGTATTACCATTGTCTAATGGTTTTTTCATTTCTCAATCTAAATATGTAATGGATCTCTTGACATGTTTTAAGATGAAATATTGTAAGCCCTGTGCTACTCCTTTTCAATCTGTAGTTAAGCTGAGAAAAAACATGTCACACTCCCAAAGTTGTTGCTACACTCTATCGACAACTAGTGAGCAGTCTCATTTATCTTACTCGCAGTCGAATTGACATTTCCTTTGTTTTTAGTGTGGTTTTTCATTTTATGCAGGATCACAAAGAAATCCACCGGAAAGTAGTCAAAGGGATTGTTCATTATTTCAAAGGTACCACTCATATTGGTATCAAATATTGTCGAAGTTCATATTCATCAATCAGCTTCACCAACTCTGACTGGGAAAGCGACAGTGATGAGAAGACGTCCACTTAGGGCTATGTGTTTCTCTTCAGCACTAAATTGTTGGTTTGGTCATGCAAAAAAAAAAAGGTAGTCTCTTTGTCGACTACAGAAGAAAAGTATCGTGGCACCATTAATGAAGGTACAAAAGAAGTATGGATTCACTAACTCTTGGGTGAACTTGGATTTCCTGTACAGACCTCGACTACACTTTAATATGACAATTAAAGTTCCATTCAAGTTGTTGAAAACCATTTTGTGCATAATAAGATGAAACATGTTGAGCTCCATGCTCACTACTTGAGACAATTGGTTCATGAGAACATTGTCTCTCTTGTTTATTATAGAACAGATGATCATATTGTTGATAGATTTATAAAACCCTTGTTTGAAGTTAATTTTATCAAGCTCCATTCGATGCTTGCGATTCAGGAAGCTGCAATTATGGGGGGGTGTTCTGCTGACTTAATTTCAGCTCCTGGATCTCCAACTCCATGTTTTGATGGGGGGGTTTTGGAACCTCAAGTTCTAATTGTTCATCGAACTTCTCCTGGAAATAGTCGGTCGGGCGGTCGACCAATATCTAGAAATAGTTGTTCGAACAATCAACCAAATATCTACATCAGTCGATCAAGTAGACGACAATCATGTTGGTGTGACAGTCAACCAACGGTTGGAGATAGTTGTTCGATGGATAGACCAATTGATAAATTGACTACGAGTTGGACGCATGGATGGTTGGGTCGAGCATCCTTATCAAGTCGACTAGACAATGTGGATTTGACGGAGTCAACTATAACCACCAATGGTTACATGTCGACATGATATTCCCAATTCCAAGGAAGTTGGTTAGATCTTGAGGCTATAAATAGTAGACCCTATGGGTCATTATCTAGTTTTGTACGCCAATATTGAAGATGGTGTGTGTGTTCAATATGCATTGTGATGTTGTGATCACAATGCGTTGTGCTCAAGTGTTGTAACAACGTCTTTAGATACCGCCTATTTTCTTTGAAGATTATTCATCTTCAATTATCTACAATTCTATTTATTTATTTTTTGTCAGGTTACACCCAATACTCAACAATTTAATGGGTATTGTAAGGCACAAAAATGAGCATATTTACAAAGGTAATCAACAACTACCATGATCATTGATTTTTTTCCCTGATTTTGATAACCCCATAATGAAATCCGCATGAATGTAAGTACATATACTGGATGGAATGGATAAAGTTTGTAATGATTGTTATCATTGATATATCGTCTGTGACATTACATGAAAATGGTTATAGAAACACAGCAATGCCAACAACAATTAGTTCACCTGCAGCACTAAAATACATTTCAAAAGGCAAAAACTATACAATTGGAAAAAAAATTACATGCGCAAATTCACCAAAGGAAGCGCGCGCACAGTGCGCAGGCCAACAAATCCCTTAAAGTGCACAATGCGCCAAATGCATGACTCTGTACAAGAAAAGCTGCACACTTCTGTGAATGGTACATTTATGGTTCTTGTCACCCCCCCAACCACTTATGGACCAACTCCCAACCTGATTTGACCTCCATATCTAAGAGAAATTCGAATGGGGGGCTGGTCAAGGACCAAAGGGTGCCCTAAAATGCCCCTTGTTCACACCAAGAACCAATTACATTTTGCCTTGAATAAATGCTATAAATAAGATCCAGGGGTGCACCAAGAAACCAAGATCTTCATATTATTGTTATGCTGCCTCAATTATCCCTTGAGAATCATCTTTTCTCCTTTGCGCATTCAAGAATCATTGCAATAGGCCATTCCACTCACCTCTTGAGGGAATAGGCATTGATTGTCTTCACCATTTTCCATTTTTCTTCCATTGTAAGAAGAGCTCTCCATTAGGGAACTCAAGAGCCCTCCCAAGGAGGAAGAGGGGACTCATAAGTCCTCATTTTTCTCTACGGTGTTTTTCCTACTAATCTATTGATCCATTGGTAGCATTATCTTGGTCATTGGTTGATTTTTTATGGTTCTAAGTTTCTAATGCATTCTAACTTTTATTTCTTAGTTGTTTTAGTTTGTTTCTTTGTTTATTACATGTGTTTGGCTTGTTTAACCCACTCACGAACTTATGTCTTGTCTAGCAGGCCCAACTTGGTGTCACACACCCACTATGGCATAATAAGTTTTTCACCTCTTCTCGAGGGACAGAATCCCCGAAGTCCTACGGGGGCCTAGGGAAGGCTAGTTCTTCCCTTGTCCACCTCCATGTGATCGTTGGTTATGACCACAAGCCAAACAAACTAGATGCCTTTTTGCATTTCGTGACTTCATGATACAGGCGAGTCAAGTCTTTCAACTCTACAAACCCGGAAACCCAGAATCTTACCTTCGAGGAGATCGACGATTGTGAGTCTCCCCCTGATCCGACAGTCCTAGCCGTATCGGGATTTCGGTAACCGGGAGTTTGTAATGCAAGAGAGTCGAGTCTTTTGACTCTTCAAACCCCAAAATCTGAAATGGGCTAAGGTATTCGGCTCCACCTTTGTCTCGGTGTCATGTGACCTCCGGCTAGGACGCAAGTCTCAGTGCCTATCTCTTTCGGGTTTCACGACTTCGCAATTCCCATTCTAAGTGTTCCTTACCTTTTGGAATGTCGAACCCCGAAACGAAATATAGGTCAACGGGGTGTTGACTCCTTCCCAGTGACGAGAACACGCCACCTGTCACCTCCACGTGACCCATGTTCTAGGATGTACCACTTGTCATCCACGTGGCTCCTACATCTGGGATGTGCCACCTGTCCGCCCGAGCCTTCAGCTTTCGGGACTCAAGAGAACAACGAACTATCATCCCCTTCCCTTTTCAAACCCCGAATTCCTATTCACACTAAGCCGACTCGGAGTTTCACATACCGGGATTTCGCGTATCGAGATTTCGCAACTTGCGAAGACGAGGGTTCATACCCTTAGGTTAAGTGAGGTTCGAAACACCGAAATCATTTCACACTACACCGCTTCGGGATTTCACATACCGGGATTTCGTGTACCGGGATTTCGCAACTTGTGAAGATGAGGGGTTCATACCCTTGGGTTTCCCGGGTGCCGAAATGCCGAAATCAATTCACACTACACCGCTTTGGGATTTCACATACCGGGATTTCACGACTTGCGAAGACAAGGGGTCTTGCCCTTGGGTTTCCCGGGTGCTGAAACACCGACCAGCAGCCACGTGTCATCTACAAATGGACGGTCCAGGTAACTCCCATGGATCTTGGGATCTACGGTCTCGATTCCTTCGCTACTTGCGAAGGTTAAAAGGGGTCGAGGCATTAACACCTACGTTCCTTCCTCCAATATAGCGGTCATGACAGACCTTAGATCCTCCGAAAGGATCTCGTCTGTTCATCTAGCAAACGTAAGGGTACTTTCTTTCAGTATTTGCAACTCGCTATCCTTCCTGAGCTTCGTCAGCTATGAAGAACTTGATAACTTTGCGCTCTTTCTCCTGGATTTGACTCTTAGAAGAGTCTTTAGCACAACTATTGCGTTACTTCATCAAGGGGTTCTAGGGTTCTATTTGATCGCAGAGAGCATGTGCATATCGTCACTACCTCTCATGAGATTAACAAACTATGTCCTCCAAGGGATTCAGATCGACTAGATGAGTAAACCATCGTACATGCAACTACACCTAAGGTCAATGAGCTCACGGTTCGTGGCTCTAGATTAAGACGCTACATAACTCAATAATTTATGGGAACAGGTCATGTCTGACCCATATAATTCCTTACTTGCCTAATTATACAACCAAGCAGAGATAGAAGGGATACAGTATATCCATTAATCATTCATTCACATTCCTGAAAGCATGCACAGTATAACCAATTCATACATAGTTACAGCTAAATTACATAGGGTAGGAAATCACTTATCCATTACAGGTTGCCACCAACCAACTGATCATGAGTGTTTGTCCTTCCACCCGACCATAGGCTCAGAGGCATTCATTCTTAGCACTCTGGCCACCCCTGTGCCAAGCCATGATATCACCAGGGAATTCTCACAGTTCTCGAGGGTTCTCTCTCTCTATTTCAGCTTCTGTTCGGGTCCTATTTTTTGCAACTCGGACCTTTCTCACTTGGTTTTGGCCTCGACGAGTTTTCTCAGATGCTCTTCAGCATCAAGCTCACGGCCTTCTATTCGTGATTTGTTGAAAAGCTTCACACCTCTACCTTGGGAGATTCTGCCATCGTCTGGTGTCTCTCTCTCTTGTTGCGTCCATGTGTATAATTGTCACCTTCCTTCTGTCAGAAGGAATCTCGGGTCCGCCTGGTCTGTTAGACCCTGCGGTACTTTAGGATGACTTCATGTTGCTAGACCATGCTCCCATTCATGGGGGTGGTTGGTAGTTTAACCACCGGTCCTTGCCTCATTAACTGATTTCTCTCCCCTAGTGATATCATGGCTAGTACTTTCAAGGCTTCACCCTCACAGTCAGTTATTGCCAACTCAAACAATAATACATTTACATTTTCCTCATGCATTAGCATGGTAATTCCTATTTTATGATTAATTAAAAATTGGGGAAAACAGGGTGTTACAATTCCCTTCCCCTTAAAGGAACACCATCCTTGGTATTCTTTCTCAAAACACCTGTCTTTCCTTCCTCATTCGGCCACTTCAGAAGTCTTGACCTTTATCCTCGGTCAGGTCCTTTTTCAGGATCTGAGTCTTCATCATCTGCCTTTAATAATTCTTGGACACAAGCATATTAACCACAATTTTGTGAGAAGACATCTTATTGTTGTTCAAAATTAAAAAGGAAAATTTCATAATCTTAGCACAATACTTATCTGTGCAGTTTGTGGATCTGTATCCACATGGTAGTTTTGTTATCCAAGATCATCGCTTTCTTTGACATACCCATTGGGTGCATGATTCCAATTCAATAGCTCACAAGAGCTATCATGGTTTCATCTTCCTTGCGGTCACTCACCCTCCAGGCCCAGGCTCAAGCATCCCCTTCATTTCTATACAGTCCTTCAGGCGATCCATCTTGCCCTGCCAAGGTTTTCTCGCACAGAAGGAATTTCGGAAACTCTATTGAGTCTTAAAGTCGAGGCATCCCTCAAACTTGCTCTGCCGAGGCATCCCTCCGGATTGTGTTGCCTCAACACAATGTATGTCTAGCGATCATGACTTATCACGGGGTTCTCATGTCTCAACAGTAGCCATGTTCATTGTTTTCAGCTGTGACAGCCTTCATCTGTCCTTTCAGGACAAATCTTTTCTTCTCACCTGTATCACAGGTGCACAAGGTTCGTATCAAAATATGATCATACATGAATGAATGAGAAGAGGCCCTTGCCTTTCCTTTATACTTTTGGCTCACCTTGTCTCTCCAAAGTGACTTTCATTTTATTAATATTTAATTAATTAATTAAATCACTTTAATTAATTAGTTAACCCTTTTACCTCTGAAAAGCTCCTTATCTCTCCTTGTGGCTTCCCTGGCCACTGAAAGTCACTTGTAGTCATCCCATCCTGTAGTGTTGCTCCTCCCGATTCCAATGAGCTATTACACTGAGAGGTTCCTCCAAGTAATGTGCCCAAAAATGACCTCTTTAGCGATTTTAATTAACTTATAGCTCAAAATAGTCAAAATCATGGAAATCGTCGGAATGGAACGAAACCAAATCCAACCTATGCGGAATGGATCATAATGATGAAATATGGTGATCAATGCCAACTGAACCCCACAAGGCCTCTCAAATACCCTTGTACTCACTATAACATCTATCTGGCTACTCTGGTCATCATAAGTCTCTGCACTGTGATGATGTCCCAAAGTGGGGACATTACAGTCCTCCCTGCTAGAAAATTGCTTGTCCTCAAGCAATAACCGAATCCACTCAAATAAAATACCACGATCCCATGTCCACCTGTGGGATACATAGTATAACCCATCGAAAGATGAACAATAGTACACTCCACCCCCTGGATCCCATATCAGGAAGTGAACTGCAATACTCTGTGAAGCATAGTCCTAGAAGGTATCAACCCTGTGAACCTCCTGCACATGGCACATGGCCTCATCTCGGAATGAGTCCATCCTCCAAATCTCTACCAAGATCCACACGGCCTCCATCAACTGCACATGTTGATGCCAGAATGAGGTACTGCAAGGCCTCCGTGAGACACCCTCAAGCGTTGTGCTCCCCTCAACACTGAAGCTAAATGGATAGTTAGAACAACTTTCCCCTGCAAAGGTCCACTCACTCTTGTCAGTCAGTGAAATGCTCAACCCTGTAATCCCTGGGTCCCATGCTAGCCTCTGTCAAAGATCCCCATTCTGACACTGTACTATGATGGCCCTGCCTGACTGCTCCCTGTATGTATGTTGGATCCTCCACTCCTGGATCCTCAAGCTAGAATCCCTGTGGCCATTGGACCTGTTGTCCAGAAAATGTACCTATAAGGACGTCTCTATAAAAGAAGTACCTGTCCACCCATCTCCACGTCCTATCATGATGATCAAGAGTGAAAACTTGCCTCCCTCTATCAGAAAAATCCCTGCAGACACACTCCAAACCGACCCCTGGTGGAGTGTGTGGCTCTCTGGCGCAACCTGGGTCACCATGTAGTCAGACATCCTGCTAGCCAAATGAACACCCGTATCCCATGGTAAAGTTGGAAGTTTATCACTTCCAATCTCCTCTAACTGCTCCTCTGTGAGACTAATCACTGTCAAGAGCCCTATGTGCTCATATGCTATCCTCCTCATGCTGTTGTCATAGATAATATGTCGGGAAAGGATAACAGAGATATCTGTAGCTAACTGTAGGGCTGAAAAATACCACCTACCTCGGTCAATCCCAAGGGCTCGACCAAGAGCACATCTACCTGTACCCCTGATAACTGCTCGTCTGTAGCCATCACTAAACTCCAATCCTCATGCACAAATAGAAGTAACTCCTCCAACTGCTGGTAAACCAATCTCCATCTCCCATCATCCATGCTACTACTGAAACGGTGAATATGAGGTCATGTGACTATGTGTTGCTGCAAAGGAGTGGCATTTGCATGCTCCCCTAAGTGTGTCTCCCCCTTGCAAGGCAGTACACCCCTCTGAATCCCACCATACATCTTGGCATGCCCCTATGAGATATCACCCACTATTGTATGCTCCGACATATTCATGTTGTCTCCCATAGACTCGTGTTGTATCATAGATCCTGGGCATGTTGCTGGATCAACCTCTACATGGAGGTCAACCGCTCTCGAAACACAAATGGAAGTGTCCTCCATCAATTGGTGCTCCTCTGCTAGCTCACCAACATCCTCTATCAATGTGACTGACTGATACATCTGAGTGTCCACTAAGACAGATGAAGTGGATCCTTGATGAATCTCCACAAGAGACTCATA